>OOFC01025699.1:6595-36563 GCA_900323345.1 Pseudochromis fuscus | reverse complement strand
TACACTGCAAACTGCACCTGTATGGCAGGGTAAGTATTATTGTGGCTGGTTTCACTTTCTTTGCCTTAACAGAAATGAACATGAACTGCTCAGATAACTTAACTGTGATGTATTAGGCTTTTGCACTTGCCGGTACCTTAGTTAATGACGGGTATAAACGGAAGGTTGTCATGGTAACAGTTGTTGTGGTGTTGACGAGATAAAAACGTTATGTACGATGAAGCTCGGTTGTCAAGCCTCGTTAATATAACATAACAATCTAAACTGCCAGTGTCCAATATAAAAATTATAACAGGCTGATGGCATGCACCAAAACCGCGGCTAACGCTGCTAATGCTAACAGCTAGCTTCCACACTCACTAAGGAGTCTCTGCACAAGATAAAAAAAAAAACAACAACCAGACATTTTGATGGGCTAAATTTCCACGTGGTTCTTCCCAGAGAGGTGCAGACAATACCAGGTAAACAATGGGACATAGCACTTCTGTTGCCAAAATGCGCACGCAGCTTCTTGATGACGTAGGCTGTAAATGGGTTTATTCACCATCTCCTCTCCTCCTGTTGTTCACTTTCTCTTGTGCATCTCTATTTGTTTTGTGGGGAAAAAAGATCTGAGAAAAAATGAAGGTGTGCAGCTAAAATAACAATATCGTGTGGGTTTTTTTGTGTTATAATGATCCTGCACAAGCCTCCCTTTTGTTCACAGGTTTAAAAAAAGACTAAAAAGCTTTGACTCTCGTTGGTGAAGTACTGAACAAGTTGTAACAGGTGTCACAGGTGAAACACTGAATCACAGGAGCAGATCAAACATTAATAATAAATCCCATCACACTACTTATTGTCCCTGCAGTCTGATGAAGGCTTTATTATTTTAGAAGTTCTCAGAAGAACGTAGCTGGATAAATAATTCCATACTTGATTTATGTTTCATTCATAAGCCCCTGACTCCCAATTTAACTTCATCACATTGGTAGTGAGTTGCTATTTCGACTGTGGTGCCTCAACACAAACAGTACAGCTTTCTTTAAACACTGTTAAATATAAGTTTCTAGAAATACATTTTTCACAATGTAAAATATAGAGTGTTAATTCCACACTTACATTCACACTGGTGCCAGATTGCTGGGCTTCCTATATATGCACACTGCAGAGATGAGCTCATCAGACCCGTCAAGAGGCCTGTAGCCACCAGATATAATTGTCTTTGTTCACAGTCTGTTAAGGGCCAAGTTTCCCACTTGCTGCCTTTTCACTGCATCATTTGCTGTTCAGTGTGTGGGGACTGACTATGAACCTAATAAAACGCTCTCACAGATCTCATCCATCGCTCCATCCTTCAGTCTGTCAGCCTCTCATCAAACACCTCCACCAACATCATGCGGATGCGAGAGAGCCCCATTAAGTCGGCGAGGCTCCGATGATATGTCGACGCACATAATTTCCAAATCAGTCAAAGTATTGCGACCAGGAGAAACAGATGGCACGAAATGACCGGGATACTGAGGGCTTCAAACAGCCGAGCAACATCGGCGGATCGCCATGGAAACCGTCACGCTCTTGCAGGTTTCTAATGCCCACAATTAGCTGAGAAGGAACAACAAAGTGGGGTGGATTAGAGAGACGGCCAGATGTTCTGATATGGATTTAACGGTGGCAGAAAGCTTTGACTGCAGTCTGATTCATCTCAATCACAGTTATGAGTCTCGGGGATGATTACGCAGGTAGCGGTGATAAGGAGAGCGCTGATGATGGAGACAAAAAGGCTTCAGTGCAGGAAAAATATCTGAAGGGGAGTCGGTGCTTTCACCTTACACAACTTCTCAGCCTCACAACCTTTAAAAAAGGCCTTTAATTCACAATAAAGGAAGATTTTAGGTATGACTGAGTGACAATAACACACTTGTGGTGATGTGAGAGGAGTAACATGATGTCCAACTGTGCACCATAATAAAAAAAAAACACCTTAGAGTGAACTGTTCATCCCCCAATTGCAGTTATCCAACAACACTTTTTTTTTTTTATCCGAACAATATGATGCAATGCAATCTGATGCACTTCTTTACAATTGAAGTAGTCCTTCATTTTTTTTTATTTCACTGCAACATAAAAAAATTGTACAAAAGCAGCAATAGTTGGAATTCACATGTCTTTTATGAATGTCTATACCTCCTATCACCATGGAAACCCAAGGATTTTTGTTATTTTATAGCATCATGGGGAAAAATGGACAACAAATGTGATATTTCAGAATAATATAGCATTGTGTTTATTACCTCTGCACTAGACAAAAAACACTTTCTGGATAAACAAACATTTTGACATGAGTATAACTTCAGTCTGTTTCACACAGATGCTTTTGAGAAAAGATATAGGACAGTGTAAATTGTATCAGTGTGATCAGACAATAGACTGATGTAGAAATAGACGAAGCAACCAGGGCTCAAAAATGAGGCCAAAAGGTGCAAGACTAGATGCTGGCTCCAAAAAAACTCCAATTCACTTCCATTCAAAAATTGTAATTTTCAATCATGAACAAATTTTTCCTCAAGTCATTCTAACATGAGCTAAAGTCAACTCTTCTCATTAGTGATCAGGCGCTCTGTCTGAAAAATCATAATCAATTAAATATTAGGCTTCAAAAAGCAAGATTTAAGGTCATAGTTTGACAGGTCTGGCTTTCAGAGAGTCCACAAACCAACAGGTGTCATCACGTTAGTGTTGTCCATGCTACACGCAGTCCTTGGGTTGGACATGTTTGTCCGTTGCAGTCAACATTATTCAACTCTCATTCTGCATCAACACAGGAAACTCAATATGCTGCAGTAAACCCATTAATCTTTCAAATCTGATTCATATTACATTATCGATGCACAACCACTCTTGCATCTTTAAAGTTTTACACCTATTACCGATCACATGGTGTGAGCTTAACCACCTGCAGCTCAATTGTGTATCTGAAAAAGCATAAGACACCTGTGAACCCTATTTCCACCAATGAGGTCAGAGTGGATGCTGTGGAGGATTATAAATACCTTGGAGTTTACTTGGACAATATACTGGACTGGATGAGGAACACCGAAGCCCTCTGCATGAGTCTGTGGTGGCGAGCGCTCTCTGGTTTGCTGTTGTGCGCTGGGGCAGTAGGCTGAGACTCAACAGACTGATCCACAAGGCCGGTGATGTAGTGGGAGTGGAGCTGGACTCTGTGGAGACAGTGTCTGCCAGGAGGATGCTGGCTAAACTAGTGGCATCTTGGACGATGTCTCCCATCCACTGCATGACCTGCTGGTACAAACAGTGGCCATCAGGCTTTTAAACTCCTCCCTCACTCACAGCCAGAGTCAATAGCTGGACTCCCTGGACTCATTATACATCTGTGCAGAACGACCATAACAACTATAGCTTCTTCTTGAGCAATAATTAAACTGCACTGTGCAATGTGCAATAATATAATTTAATAATTGAATACACCATTCAATGCTGCACTGTTTATGTATGTATATTTATTCCATATTGGATTCAGCTCCATTTCTTTTCATATTGCACCTTGTTTAATTTGATCTTTTCTTATTTCTAATTCTACAGTAAAATATTCTGATTCATCTTTACATCTTTACCAATATCTGTCAACACTACAAGCTTTAATATGTGCTCCAAAATGGTTTTGACTCAACATATACAAAGTTTTGACATTATCTTGTGGGGTTTTGTCTCAAGAAAATAGTGTAACACATGCACTGTGTGGGAGCTGGTACAATGCTACCAGTCTATAGTCTAGACCAGACTTTAGGCAAGCATCAGTGGCAACATCCTACTCACTTGTTATTGTTTATACATCAACCTCAGGCGAACTCAGTACAGCTAAATATTTTCCAAAGTCACTGGCTGGTCCTCATATTTAAAGGTTATTAAAGCAAAATATATTTTTAAGAAGACTGTAAATTCAGCCTTTGTTTTTTTGTTGAAGTTGGATTCAAAGTATCCAAACAGAGTTAATATAAAACAAACTCTTCTGCTCCTTTACTTCCATGTCTCATACACAAGTCCTGAGGATGCTGACTCTGCAGCTGGGCTCAAAGCTGCAGTATACACACTTCCACACACACACACACATTAAACACACATGTATGCTTCTGTAGTCGTGACACACACACACACACACACTCACTCACGCTTTTCCACCTGGTTACACACCTCACTCCCTCATTCCTTTTCGGTTCTCGACTACAAAGGCTGCGGTATAATGAAGCGTTGCTGACTGACACGCACCTGGAGGACGATGATAAGCCCGTGAGTCAGGTGTTCAACAAAGAGCTGCTGACCTGCCGTGGGGCTGCCGGCTCTAGGAGACGTTTCAGTACAGGGGTCTTAACACATTGCTCTGGGCCACAGACACACTTCCTCACAGCCCCCTCACATTCTTCATTTTTTTGGTCACAGTCTCTGAGCACACCAGCGAGTTCATGTGAGTCATCTGTCTCTGAACGCCCCGTTACTGAGCTTCACTTCGGAGGGAACAGCATGTGAGCCAATGCCTCTGGTGGCGGTATTTCACTGCAACAGTCTTAGATCTTTGCCAATTTGCTGATCCATATATGTGTGCATGTGGATCTTAGTGTGTGTACATGTCTGCCAGCCTTCACACCACTTTAATTGTCCCTCCTCTGTTTCCCAAAAGGTCATCTGAGCATCCTTTTAATGGTTAAAGAGGATGTTTTACATTTAACACCATCTACTGCAAGCTTACTTTCCAGTTGGCCTTACAGTTCACCGACAGCTAGTTAGATCTGTTTGTGCTGTGATTTATTATTCATTGGCACATTTGGTCGTGCAGCAGTAATTGCAGCATGCAGCCGGAGCGCCTGCATCTGATGGAGCACAAATGAATAAATAAATCTAGATGGCGGAGCCATTTGAACGTTTGACATTTACTGATGAGGCAATTAAGGGAGTAGAACACAAACGCACAACCTGCATTACACCGGCTCATCCCCGCAGTGCACGATGGCGCAAAATACAAACTGTCTCTTGTTCGCACACATGCACATACAGATCCATGCATCATGGAAAAAAACAAAAAAACATTCACATTTTAATGGTTATCTGCTACACATTTCTCTGCTGCATCCAAACAGTTTGATCAAACAGGAAACGGTGGCTGCTCGACTACAATAGGCTACTCAAATGGACCGTAGCCTGTTTTTTGGGGTTTTTTTTTTGCATATTTGCACGGCTGTCGTTATTTCTGAACTGCTCAGATTCACACACAAAGCCACAATCTGCAAATACACAAAGCCCAGCAAAGGCAAGAAAATAAAACACAATACATTTTAAAAAAAATACATCTATTGATGGTTCAAAATAAGCTCTAATCCCTTTAAAGACGAATGATAACATCAATCAGAAAATATAATTTGTACATTCAAGTGACAAAGCCATTTAGAGGCCATAGGAATAAAGAAGTCAAGTGGTGTTATTACAGTGACAAATCCCCTGTAGGAGGTCAGGGTGGATGGATGGGTCAACATCCTGACCAAATCATCGTCACGGCTTGAAACAAGTTTATTGCGAGCAGTGATTTTTCAGACGCACGTATTAAAGGTGCATGGGAAAATTTACCCAAATGCGTGACACACAGACGAGCAGGTGAAATTAAATAACGACTTTAATTAAATTGTAAAAAAAATGAACAAAAGGTGCAGGATTACAGCAACATGATCCAGGTGAAGCCCAAGATGAGGGAATCACAATATTAACAAAACAACAAAAGAGGAAAACAAAAGAGTATTGCAACAAGTATTTCAAAAGAGACATGAACAAAAAGCGAAGGCGTGGGCTGCAGAGCACAAGGGGACAGGCTGGGGCACGAAGACGGCCAATCCTGAGGAGCACAGGGTGGACAAACAGACGAACTGACAAGAGACAAGACAAATTAGGCAGGGAGTATTTAAAAGGTGAGGCTGATTAACAGCAGTGAGACGTGTGAACAGAGTACCGCAGGTGAACAGAGTCAAAGAGGGGCAGGCAATCAGAGAAAAACAACAAGGGAGACCGAGCAAAGGAGGAAAGTAAAACACCACGAGACACAGAAGAGGTTAAATACGACCCTGTTCAGACTTGTTGATTCATGCATCTCAGCTGAAGCCAGTGATGTAATAACTAGACAATAATGTAGTGAAGTGTTTGAGCCAATACCATTATAGCATTTTGACAGTAATGTAATAAGTCATAATGCTGTTGGCTGGTTATTATGTAATGGCTTAGCATTACAAAAATACTTATCCAGTAACGTGATAATCAGCCAATAACAAAATAACATTATTGGCAAGTTATTATATTATTGGCTTTGTTACATTTAAAATGGCCAAAATTATTACTTTATTATGTCATGAATCCTGGTATATTTACTTTGACTGGATTTATTATGATTTCTTGTATTTAGTTTTTCAGGATTTACTCTTGTTTTGTAGTTTCAGTTTTTATTTGACTGGTCTTGCTTTTCTTCATGTCCTTCATGTGTAATTCATGTGTTTTGTTTTCTTGTGTCATGTTTCCTGTTTTATTTTGGTAGTCTTGTTCCATGTGTGTTCAGGTTTTTCTTCCTGTCTGTCTTGCCGCACCTGTTCTGATTGCCTTGTCACACCTGTCATGATTTGTCTGCTCCCTCATTGTCCTCTGCACCTGTGTGTCTTTGTGCCTCGTTACCTTGTTATTTAGCCTCATGTGTCTCTGTCCTGCATCAGTTCAGCACTATTGCTGACGATGCTGTGTTTTTAAAGTGTTATATAAATAAAGTTGAATGGAATTGAAGTTAATTTGTAGCTTTTGTTTGCTTCCATTTGTTCTTGTTCATGTTCGTGCACTTGTTTCAAAGTCTAAGGCTACGTTCACACTGCAGGCTAAAGTGACCCAAATCAGATTTTTTTGCCCCTATGCGACCTGTATCTGATCTTTTCATGACAGTCTGAACAACACAGATCCGATTTTTTCAAATGCGACCCAGGCCACTTGGATATGTGGTCCTAAATCAGATACGTATCCGATCTTTTGCTATGCAACTTCTGTCTGAACAGCCAGGTCAAATTTTTCCGACATAGACGTCACAGTACACGACAAACGTCTTTAATCTGCGTATCATTAAAGCCTCTTGCATCAAGTCAAGTCGATCTTTATTTATAAAGCACATTTAAAACAACAGACGTTGACAAAAGTGCTGCACAAAAACAAACAGATAATAAAATTTACACAAGTAAAATGTAATAAAAATGCAGTAATAATAACAATAATTAAAATACCTAAAAAACAAGTGACCTAAAAGACAACTTCTCAGTCTGGTTTAAAAGCCAAAGAATAAAAATAGGTTTCATCCCACTATCCCACCACTCCTGGCTGCGACCCCACACCCATGTGTTTCTCTGGATGGATGTTGCCACTGCCCCACAAAACATCATGGCCAAAAACTTGTCTCTCTTCATTTACAACCTTCTTCTTAACATCAGGTTGTAAATGTGCTTCCTCTGGTTGGACAACAACGTTAGAATTGTAAAACACGCTGCACCGTTATCGTCCATGTTTACTTCCACAAACACTGAAGCGCGCTCGCTGCGTGACGTCGTTATGTCCTCTTCTGTGCATGCGGGACTTTTGGGTGGTATTTAAGTTCACACGAGAGATCACATACAAGTCGCATTTAATTGGAAATGTGAACGAACTCGCAAAAAAATCGGATTTCACAAAAAAATCCAAATTGAGTATTAAGCCCTGCAGTCTGAACGTAGCATTAGTCATAGTCGTGCCTTGTTATTTTTTTTTAAACTCTGTCTGCCTCGTAACCTTTGCCATGTTGCCTTGGATACATCAGCCCACATTAAAACCTTCTTAAACTAATTTATTCCTGCCCTGGTGTCTGCATTTGGTCCCTCTTCCTCACCTGGTTTTTCAGGACTTGTTGATTGGTACAAGGATGCATCAGGACACGCTACAAAAGATATGAGGACCACATGCTTCCCAGACCACCTCTCCATGTGGTTTGACTGATCGGATCTCATGTGTTTTGGTGGTCGTTCACACTTGGTCTCTAGCGCTGCCCACATGTGACCCAGTAAACAAAGATGGATGTAAGTAGCAAAGTGTGAACAGGTCAAAAAACCAAGAAAGTGACAGTGACCGTGACAGCACAGGGACATTAAGGCTGTAAAATCACTCCTGTGTCATCTTAGGGGCCTTTATGGATGATGTACTGTGTGGTTTAATTTAAGCTCTCCTCTGAGGTCTAACTGCAGGTAACTAACAGATGTTGGTTCTTGACTTGAAACAAAGCCGTTAATAAAACAGTAGCACCTCTACATTAATTACAAAGCTGTTTTGTAGCTACTGAATTCATCATCTCAGCATATTGTTGTCCAGCTTTTGAAATGAAACGTGAAAGCTTAAAAGTTGAGCTTCAAACATTTATTTCTGACCTTAATCAGCCTCTAGACTCTGTGGCGAGAGCACTTGTTTTGTCAGCTGCTGTCCAGGGTCAAGAAAAACTGGACTGGGTTAAAAATGTTTGCTGTGAAAAACATGTTCAGGTCAGGTTTTGAGAGATGGTGTAAAACCACATAATGACATGAGTCTGGTCGGTGGGGAAAAACATGAAATAATGCAGATATGTGTTTATAAATTAAACTCTTTCTCCTCCCTTGTGGGTCTTATATGGACCGGGCAGAGCACCCTGAGGTCCTCTGGGAGTCCGGGTGGTGACTCTGGTTTCCCTGCATTGTTGCGCAACTCCTCCTCTCTGTGTGGTGAACACTAAACACACATCTAGCACCTGATTTGATTTGATTTAATTTGATTTAATTTGATTTAATTGCGTGCGTGTCGGGAGTGTGACAGTGGGTGTGTGGTGAGTAATGTTCAGATTTAATATTTCTATTTTTGTACATCACCATCCTACAAAGCACTCTGGATTAATTGTTTAAAGCGCAAAGATCCTGTGTCCTGTAAGAGCTCACAATACGACTCAAAACACTGACTCAAAATACCTTTTCTCAGTGTGTGCTCCTCCTGGCACCAGACGGTCATTTAAATGAAACAGCCTGTGGCAAAGGGTGGACACTGTTATAAGGTTAAGGGACACAGGCCAAAAAGGCCGGGGATACCTGGTATAAAGCAGTAAAATAATAAAGCAAGGCTGAGGTTTTAAGATACTAGATTCTCTCTTTTTGATTTTTATTTATTTTTTTGGCCCGTAAAGCATTTTTTTTTGCCTCGCGATACTTAGTTGCTGGACTGATTTTGGAGACTCTACGATACGTCCTCAACAGCCAATAGGAGGACTCGAAAGGCGTAGGAGTCTCTCTCTCTAAGCCTTGTCCTTTTTGGTTTTTATCCCGGGACAGAGTCAAAGTCGTGTGGAGGTTAAGCTCCCCCGTCATTTCTCCCGCTCGCTGGAATCTCAACACTGATTGGTTTTCGCGATATCACTTGATGCAATTTGTTTGCTCAAGTTAAATCTCTTTCAAATTGTGCTGGTGCGAATTTGCATCCACTGACGTCACCCCGGGCAAATTTGTATCTACTCGTCTACATGTCTTTGCATTCATTTATCATGTCATCGTGCTGTGGGAGAAGTGTGCTAAAAAGCCCGAGATCAATACCACACCCTGCCAGTATCTGTTTAGTAACGGTGTGGCTACAGCCAGCAGATGTTATCTTACTCCTCTGTGCAGGGTAATAAACTCTGCCTGAAAGTCCCTTTCAAAAGTCCCTACATAACATGTTTG
Organism: Pseudochromis fuscus; assembly: GCA_900323345.1. Lineage (NCBI taxonomy): Eukaryota > Metazoa > Chordata > Actinopteri > Pseudochromidae > Pseudochromis > Pseudochromis fuscus. The sequence continues at coordinate 26,793 of OOFC01025699.1, read as the reverse complement.
TTTAATGTCTATAAAAGTCACTGCTTCTGGCTAAACGAAGTGGATGTAATCTTTGATTTGCCAAACAGAAATAAAGGTGTTATCAGTCCTCACGTCTTCTGGTGAGCACCTACGATGTAGACAAAATGCTTTGTGTCTTTTCTTTTGTCAACGCAACATTGGATTAGATCATCCTGATCCAGATGAACATGTTTCAAGATCCTAACAGAACAAGTGGAAGAACAACACGCATGGAGTCACTCAAGTGTTATCATCTGAAAACACAGGAAACAGATTACAAACCAACACAAACGTCTCTCCGAGTTTCAAGTTTGTGTCTTTCAGTCAAACCTTTCATCTGACAAACAAATAAAAATACACATTATTCCTAAATACATTATGGATAGTTTGAACATGTGCTTTTAAAAGATGATAAGTAATGTGATTAAAATGCAGCGATGATAATTATATTTTATTATTAATTCTTCTATGACTACCAAACTCTATTATTGTATTACAAGGTAAAATGTCCTTTGCCTGGTTTATCATTGTAACAGTGAAACAAATCAAATGCATATTATAAATAAATTATAAATACACAATATACAGAAATGTTATATTTTCTTCCTGAAATTCACCTCAAAAAGCTTGTAATTCTGATTATTGTAGATTAAACACATGATCAACATCCACAGTATGTATTTGTGAATAATGTGGATATGTTTGTATTTCTTACTTGTGGGACAGGGGCTTGTGACATTAGTGAAGTTGCTTAGGGTTAATTTCCAGGTTTTCAGTATAGTACAGACAATGATAACCAGCATCTTCATATCGCTGTTCCTAATCAACTTTGTTAGATAAGAACAAGATGTCCTGGGTGTGTTGAACTTGCTTCCTTGTACAGGCCTCTGGTCTGACTGGATTTCTGTGCCAAATGCAAACAGTGGGTGACTCTATGCTGGTTCAGTCTTTTTCTATGCTCCTTTAGACATCTGACAGTCATTTAAATGAAACAGCCTGTGATAAGGGGTCGATGCTCCTTTAATGTTAAGGGGTCCAACAGGCTGGGGATACCCTGTTAAAATCAGTAAATAAATAAAACAAGGCTGACTTTACATACATGGCCAAATGTTTTGAGAATGACACAAATATACATTTTCACAAACTCTGCTGCCTCAGTTTTTACAGCAAATTTTTGGCAAGTTGCATATAGTCCAGAATGTTCAGATGAATTGCAGTTAATTGTCCCTCTTTGCCATGAAAATTAACTTAATCCCAAAAAAACATTGTTGTGAAGAAGGCTTCACGGCGGCCACAAAAGTCCAACAATCACCAAGACCGTCTCCTGTAGTGGATTCAGCCTCAGGATCGGGGCACCACCAGTGTAGAGCTTACATCTGTACATCAAATACATCAAACACATCTGCACACACAGTGAGGTGAAGACATTTGGATGAAGGCCGAGTGTCAAGAAGGGCAGGAACGATATTCTGCAAAAGGTACAGGGTTTGGACTGCTGAGGACTGGAGTAAAGTCATTTTACCCTCATCACTAGTAATCTTGCTTCCTCATACAGGTCTCTGGTCTGACTGGATTTTTGTGTCACGTGTAAACATGTTATGTGACTCCATGCTGGTTGTTATTATATTTATATTATATTGTTAGTAGCCTATGTTGTGATATGCAGCCCTATTTAGAGCACTTGTCATCTTGGATTTTGTCATTTTGTCAAGTTTGCAATGTTGCTTTGAAAAACTCAAAAAGCAAAACTTCTTTCTTTCAGATTAGTTTTTTTTTATTAAAATAACGCTCTTAAAATCTCTTTTTCAAGAGTGTCCGAGCCAAGACAGACCACAGCTAAACCAGTGAAAGTGAAACAGATTTTACACATTTTAAATCATATGACTTCCAAAATAAAATTTAAAGGACATCTGTGTAGTGATTTATTATAGATCAGGCTGGGTTAGTGAAAGGCAGTTATAACATCTGCAGTCAGATGTGTCTCCACCTGAAATGAAAAATGCCTTTTTAATCCTTTTAGATCCCATCACTGGTCCTATTGTTCACTTATTTAGGAATGTTAGCCAAAAGAAATTACACAAAAATAAATATTTTCATATCAATCATATTTACTTCCTTGATTCTACTTAATCATGATTTTTTTTCATATGGACCACAAGATCACTGAGCAGAAGAAATAATTTTAGCTAATGAGACCATAGTGACTGAGTATTTCACAACTGAAAATGATCATTTTTGCATTGAAGTCAATCTGAGTTTTTTGGAGCCAGACTCTAGTGGCTGTTGGGAGTATTGCACTCTTTTTGCACTTACACATTGGCTTCATTTTTGAGACCTAGTTGCTTTGTCCATTTCTCTCTACAGTCTGTGGATATCTTACCTTCCTCCTTTTTTCCTTGTTTGCAATTTAAATATCTGCTGCTGGCATGAAGGTATCAACACGAATTTCCTTCCTTGCCTCCTTCATCCTTCCGTACTTCCTTGCATCCTTCCTTGCATCCTCGCAGCCCTCACCAGCCTCCTCCTCACTTGGAAAACCAGCCCTCGCTGGCTCCGCCCCTCCAAAAATCGGATGTGGATGCGAGAAAAAAGGCCAGCAACAATGTGACAGACAACACAGGCAGTCCGCTACGCTCCGTGTAGTAGTGGATATCTTCACAGTGAACGGACAGCAGAGTCGAGCCAAACCGAGCCGCATGCTCGCTGTGCAACAAGGCGAACAGGAGCAAAATGAAGCGGCGGACAGCGGCAGCAGCAGCAGCAGCAGCAGCATCCACTGAGGACCGACACGGTGTTTAGGTAAGGCTTTGTTCGCTTTTTCCGTGGGATTTCCACACAGATCTGCATTTGCTGCTCCACAGCCTCTTTGTGCAGGACACGGACACAGAACGAGGGGAGGATGAGCGTGCACGATGTTTGTTAAAAACGATTCACGATTTCAATGGATCAAACGCGCACATGGAAATGTAGTCTCTTTGTCTTCGTTACTTTTTTTTAATTTTTTTTTTTTTTATTACCAAATCATCATAATCATCATTTACCGGCAGCTCCACGCGCAGCTCTTTGGGTTGTTTTTTTTTAAATGGGTTAATGATAAACATGAGGGACATTATTGACACATGCAGCAGAGTTCACGGTTTGTGAATTAATGACGATCTCCTCCACCATTGAGTCCCTGTTCGTCCACACTGGAGAGTTCATTCACAGCTCTGTGAAGCCAGGCCTGCACTCTCTCCTCTACAACTTGAGGAGAAGATGCAGAGGTTTATTGTGCCTTTGCTACTCAGTTATTACCAAACCAGACTGATGCACATGATGTGGCCCTAATAGAGGAACAGAAAACCCAGGGGAAGATACGAGCTCCACAGGGGGTTGGGGAACACCAGCAAAAATAATATGATGACACCTTTAATGTGTCCTTTTAATCCACTGATGATCACAGATTGCATGCAAATTTCTATAATAGTATTTGGGGGATTGAGGGAAATTGCTTGGAGAGGTCAGTGTCACTTTAGTTATGATGGCGGCAACCTGCTCTTGTGCACGAAAAGTTAATTTTAGCAGCAGCAGCAGCAGCAGTGGCAGTGTGGTGCTGACAGATTTGCTCACTGAAATGTGTTCCCTTTCACATCACTACACTTTCACATCCACCGCCCCGCCGCCTCACAACTGTCGCCCTGCTTTTTGTTAGACCCAGTTTTAATTAGCAGCGAGCAGATAGCATCTCTGTACTCGGACCAAGTTATATTAAAACACACACAAGTGCTGTTTCTGATCACCTTCACGCCATGTGATTGAAAGCATTTAAAAGCAGAGGAAATCACACAAGGGTCCAGAGTAATTAGGTGTGTGTTGTGTTGTGGGGGGTGTTTTTTGGAGTCGTTTGAAGTGCTGTGGGGTTGTCTAACGGGAAAGTTTATCACTCCGAGCTGTCGAGACTTATCAGGAACGTCACCGCACCGCGTCACATCACCTTCAAGAGCAGCTGCAAAACTCAGGAACTCAGTAAAACACAGCAACACATGCATTCACACTTCCCTCTAGTCCACTGGAATCAAAGGCACCATTCGGCCCTTTGTATTTTCTCCCTGTGCAGCATAAACACAACAGGGATAAGAAAATTCAAAGCTTCTCTCCAGGTTATAGTGACATTGCGTCAGGAAAGTGTTATTCTGTTTGTGTGTGTGTGTGTGTGCAGCTCCAGAATAATTGCTCTGGTTTTCAAGGCTTCTGAGAGGTTATGACAAGGACAAAAACTGAATTTGGTGGACGGTATTTTTTAGCTGGAGAGACTTACATTATATAAAAATCAAAGCTGAATTATTCATCTTTTCTGAGCCAGGACATTTTCTATTATAGTAACTGAACTATAGATGCTGCTGCCTCCCTCTCACAATGCATTATGAATGTGCTAATGGGTACCTGATAAATGCATATGTGCACCACTACTGTGTGAAAGGGTTGTGACTCTCTCGCAGAACTCCCGCCTTAATGCTTTTTACACACAACCGTCTAATTACTGCTGCACGCTGGCTGGCACCTCTTTGTCTCTGCAGCTGGGTATTTATTGTCCGAAATGGGGCGCCCTCCCTCCGGGTGTACAGACAGGGTACAGGTGTGCAGGAGAGCTGCTTTCTTGGTGCGTGCTAACAATGTTCTGCTTTTATGCCATCATGGAAAACCACACGGTACAGTAGACCTGAGGCCGTGATCCCACTCGGTTGTTTTTCATTTGTTTGGCGTCATCACAAAGATTATTATTTACCAAAATGTTGTGACTGATCCTTTTCTGGCTGCTAAAAAAAATAACTTACAAATGTGGTGAATCCATGCAAATACCAACAGGTAACATCTCTGTTTACTATGAGGACAACAACATGATAAACAAGATAAAACTGTAGACAGAGGAAATGTGCTGCGGCCCATTCAGGATGTACGCGGCACACATTCTCCAAAGATTATGGAGCGAGTCATTATTTTTCAGCGCAGTTTATGCTGAGATAACTCTGTATGTTTGTGTTTATTTCTCAGTTTATCTGTTCCCTCATAACCTTTGTGATTATTGTGGAATTGATATCCACAGCGGTGCCTGTGGACACACAGCTGCAGCCAGCTGAGATGGGGTAAACAAGGATAAATTAAAGCAATGATCGGTACACCACAGTCCTGCACCAAGTGTGAGAATTTTTATTCATACTGCAAAAACAAACATGTGAGTCAGTACATCGAAAAGGATTTTATTATTTTATTTTGGAAGGACGGGGGGGTGATTATTCTTTTAAAGTCACCGAACAGCAGAGAGGAAATGCTGTTCTAAAAATACCGATGAAGTGCATAATTGCAATCAGCGATGACCCAATAACAAAGTTAAACTCAAAGATTGACTCCTCTCATTAGCATCAGATTACAAGAGAGGGAAAGTGATTCATGTGGAAGAGTGAGTGGTGTTTAACATGAACCCTTGTAAGCCATTGATATCCAGCATCTGCCTTACTTACCACGTATTTTTTGAAGCATCACAGATCATTATGGTCGTGTGTGGAGGGTGAGTGTGTGATTAAACTCTTGGCTTTGGAGGAAAATGGTATCTAGGACAGAAAAGGTTGGGGTTAAGCTTCAAGGATGCATTTTTCTTCAGACTCCATCACACTGTAAAGGGATACAGGCTCTGTGTCTCTGAAAGACAGATGTGCAGCAGTCGATCTGTTCACCAGCAGCACGGTGAAGCTTCTTTTCAGTGTTGTAGTGCTGCAGCCTTGAAGCTGCTCAACACTCATTTAAGATGATGCTGCAGATTGTCAAGAGTGAGGCTAGAACGTGTCTGCTTCAAATTAGAAGCTTTAAAATGACAAAACTCTTTGGATGTCAACAAAAACTAAAAAATACACAACTCTCTAATCTGATATGAGAAACTTGTTGGCAGACGGTGACTTATTGAAGAATCCAGGTGTTACAGAGTGATTCATAAGGAGTCAGATTTCTTGCCACCCAGGGAGTGGCTGAAAGGATTTACCTCAGCTGTTTTGATCTCTGGCATCTTCTTAAAGTCTTAGCTGATGGTGGGCTGGCAACGATGCAACGGTGGTGTCATTTTATTGCACGTCACATCGGGTGTGCCACAAAAAGTTGCAGAAATCTTTCATGTATTTTACATTTGTCTTTTTTTCCCCATCAAAAAATAGAGAGCACAAACTTCCACAGAGGCATAATCTGTGTCCCGAATCCTGATACTGATCCTGATTGTAGACATTTTCAACAAATCCATTAGGATGCAACAAAGTCATTAATTTCACTTGAAGAGCTAAAACTAGTTTTTTGGTGAACCTACAGCTATCTTCTTCTTCTTCTTCTTTCACATTCAGCTTCAATAGGAAGTAGGGACTTTCTGAGTTTTGGGGATTTTCAGCAGCAGGTTTTATACTGTGGGTGTATTTCAGTCTCCTGTGGCAACAAAAACTACGCAATCAACCAATGTGTGAATCTAAACAGTTAAGATATGGACTGAAACTCACTGCACATTTCTGTAAAGTTACAGATTCAGATGTTGATTCTCTAGAGAAACAAAAATTGTGGCTTTCAGTGCTCAGCATCTCACCGCAAAGCAAAACTTTTGAGTCACCACGTCGGCTTTTTTTTTTTAGATAATCCCGAAATTGCTTGTGTAATTTTAAAGGTGCTCATAGCTAGAGATTGAGTTTCCTTATTTTTATGGGGACCAGACTGTACATGTTGAGATATGGCACGGAGGAATGGAGGGACTGTATGGGCAGGGCGCTCCGGGAAGGTGAAGGTGTAATTTCAGATGCGCGCTAACCGACCAGACCAGCAGTTATCTGAGCTCAGCCTTCAAACGCAGGAGCGCTGGAGTCATCAAGACCAGCTGTGCCCCTCAGTCCTGGCTGAGTGTGTGTGAGCACTTATAGGACAGGACTCTCCATGAGAAACACATGGACGTCCATGGTAATTAGTCGCCTTCACGAGATTGTAAACTTCCTGAGAGGAGGCGTCGTTTCTGTCTCTGTTGATGTATGGTGCTCTGGACCTTATGTTGTGTCTTCTTTAAAAAAAAAAAAAAGGACATGGGCTGTTTGAGCAGCTTATTGTGGCATAGCTTTCATAGTTTTGCTATAAGTCTCAGATAGGCTGCTAATCTGAGTCTGTGTTTAGAAGCAAGTGTCCAGAGTTCAGACAGATTATGGAGAGGTTAAGCTGTCTGAAAATGGCTGTTGAGCTGTAGATTAGCAGGATTGTTCTCTGGGCAGTTAAACATGATTTCTTATTTTCACAAACACATCAGCCTGTGTGTGCAGTGCGGATATGAATGAATCCTGTCAGCTTCTTTTTGAAACACGTGTGTACTTGTGTGGCTTTAACCCTTTACCTCCGAGCGTAGCGCCGGCGCTACCTCTGCACATGCGTATTTGGATTACTGTAATTACCTCACGGTTTGCACAATCAGAAAAATTCCAATGGTTTCTGAGAGCTGAGATGTTGCACTTTACCGTGAATATGGTGTCATTACGGTAATTTCAGTAGCCTCTCCCAGAAGCTGGCAGAGTAGCTGAATTATCAGTGGTCCCCAACCTTTTTTGCACCACGGACTGGTTTAATGGAGGCATTATTTTCACGGACTGGTCTTCAAGGTGTGGTAGATAAATACAGAATCCAAAATAATATAACATGACCGGCATAAAAAGTAGTCCTTTCCCCCTTTGCAAAGGCTCTCCAAAGACGTTTGTATTTTATTCATTTTCGCTAGTTTGCAGGCGTATTTTTTGGCTAATGTATCTGACGTTATACGTGATAGGTGATACGTTGTATCACGTCACCAAGACAAGCGTATTGACGTGTCAAGAGGCAATGGCAAAAGTTAAGCTGAAGAGAATCCTGTCGTTCCTTTCAAAATAAAATGTCTCTCAGACCGGTACCCGGCCCGGTGGTTGGGGACCACTGGATTTACTATATACTATGTGTTGTAAGAGGGTAATAACAGTGACAATGAAGCAAGAAAAACACAAAAATGGAGTTTGAGTTTTACTGAACAAAAATACTGCAACTGCACGTGAATGTTAGATTTTGCATATTACATTTGAATTTGAAATCAAAATAAGCATAAAAAGTCCAGGTGGAAATTTTTGAGGCTCAGGTGGTAAAGGGTTAAGATCTGCTCTCCTTCTGTGTCTGGACCAGAGAAATCTTAATCTTAAACCTCCAGTTTTTGTCTTCATTTCTTGTTTCCTAATCATAAATGCAGTTTCAACTTTGAATCTCTTCTAACAAGTCAGAAAAGTCCGATAGTGCAAATGTTGTTATGTCCGTTCAGTGCTATGGACAGTGAAATGAGCTTTAAGTGGACTTTCTCTACTTTTTAACATCAAACGCTCGCTCGCTGTGGGCGTCGGCGCTCCCAGCTGTATTTATGGGCCATAATGTGAGGTGTGGAGCTGCATTTCCTTCATAGGACCTTGCCGTTGGCAGCCTGTATTCAAGAGAGCTCTGTGCACCGTGAAAGCCTGTCATCAAGAACCGCTGCCCTGTGTGATTTATCAGAAGAGGATATGCTTAGAAGGTCACAATGACTCAACTCTTCCCAGCCCCGAGTTTTCATCAGATGTCCTTTCTTCTTAAAGCGGAGGTTACTTTTTAAACTTAAACATTAGTGTCATTTCTTTTTTTTTTTTTGTCAGCAGGACTTAGCAAGAGCTTTAAGTGTAGCGTTGTTGCTTTGAAACTTGTAAAGTCTGCTGCCTGCTTAGCATTCAAACAGTCAATGGATGTGTGATAGGTGACGACTTTCTCTTTGACCATCACTCACTTTAACTGAGTCAGAGGCTTGTTTTCTCTCCGGGGCTGTGTCGGTGGAGCCGGCTTCAAATGAAACACGTCCTCTTCTCCGGTAATTACAAGGTGCATGAACACCTCGCATGGTGCTCTGATAGAAAGGGGCTAATTGGTAGCGCGGTGACCTTGTTTATGTTTGTGTGTGTCCAGGTGTTTTCTCGGTTTTATGGTTTCACCGCTCCTCTCTGCCGTGTGAAGGTCTATCATGTGCACATAGGTGCTGGGTGTAGACCCTGTCATGTTCTCTCTGCACTAAGAATCAGGTGTGTGTTTTCTCCAACAGATGGACAGTGACAGGTGTGTGTGTGAGAGTCCTCCGCCTCCCTGCACCTCTTGGCCATTATTTGGTGTAGTTGCTACTTCAGAACAAGATTAATGAGTTTCTAAGCACGCCTTTGCAAAAATAGACATTTTTGCTGTGCTGATATAATCGGTGCTGTGGTTGAAGGAGGATAGAAGGGGACAGCACAGACCTAATCTGCCTCAGCGGGATCAGTCTTTAATGGAGTTAGTACTTTCTGGTCTGACCTTGCTGGACCTGATATTACAGCAGCACGGAGCCATCCCTCATGAGTCTGATCCAGTTACCACCAAGAGAGAATCAGGATGAAAGAAGTCCTGCTTGTTATTTTTTAACATTTCACAAAATGACAAACATAGTTGAATCGTTCTGTTTTTGTATGTGTCTCATACAGGGACAGACATCTTACTTTATCTGTGTATGTAGCTTCTCATCCACCTTTGAGGCATTGCAGCCAAGAAGTGTGGAAGAAGTGACTCACACACACATTGCTTGAAGGCAAGTGTGTGACAGTTTGTTTTTTTTTTAACTTAAATCACTGGGTTACTACTGAGATGATCATGAAAACTGTCAAAATAAATCTAACCATGGAGTTTTTTCCTTCAAGATCTTGTTTCACTAATTTGTTCTCATTGTCCACAACTTTACTGTTTTGGTCCATGCTCATGCTCGTTATTAATCATGTTTCCAGATGTGGCAGCAGCTGTTTTTAGCATCATGAGCTGAGGAGCTAAACATTTCTTTCACAAGTTGGTGGAGACCAAAGCAGAGCGAAGAGGAAAGTGACTGTTAGACTTGCATCCAGCAGAAACATGAGTCAAAGTGAGTGTTGTGCAGAGTCTCCTGTGTTTTCTAACAAGTTGATAATTAGTCAGTGTGTTGCAGCTTGTTCTGTTGCTCCTGAGTAGCTGAACAAAAATCAGCGATGGCTGCTTTGAGGTTTTGACGACGCCAGTTCTAACAGTGGGTTTTAGTTTTATGAGGTATGTAGTCACATCATTCTGTTGATGGACTAGAGTTGGACCAAAAATAATCACATGAATGAAATTATTACATATATCTCTGTGGACAAGTTTGATATGAAAAGGACAAGTAAAAAAAAACAAAAACAAAGAGATAAGTATGTGTTTCAGTACACATGATCTCAACAAATGTTTTATGTAATATAGATATTATGCATATTATATAGTACATGTATAATTTAGGGGGCGACAGTGGTTCGGCAGGTATGGACTTGGGTTGGGGACCGGAGGGTCGTCATCTCAGGTCCCCGCTTGGACAAAAAAGCCTCTAGCATGGACTGGTGGCTGAAGAGCTGCCAGCCCACCTCCAGGGCACTGCCAAGGTGCCCTTGTGCGAGGCACTGACCCTCAATCGCTCCAGGTGCTCCAAAGAGTGGCGACGCCTTCACTCTGTACCCGTGTGTGTGTGTGTGTGTGATTGTTTAGTGGCCTGTATGTAGATCGAGTAAATGTAAATGTAATTTTGTTGTGTGCAGTTTACTACAATGACACATAAAAAACTCTTAAACTCACTGACATCACAGTTTTTGAAAAACTGTTTGTCTTGTGTGTATGTAAACCATCAAAGACTGTAACGTCATATTCAGGACCATCTGTGGTGTCTGGAAAGTAATCTTTGCATCGCTGAGCCCACAAAAATCGAACCAGTGTGCTGTAACTAATCATCAGTATTGATTTAGTCTGATGATTATTTTCTTGATGAATGAGGTGATCAGTCTATAAGATTGTCAGAAAACAGTGAATCATGTTTATCTGGGGCCCACACTGGCATATTCAAAGATTTTCAGTCCAGTGCCACTAAATATGCACATTTGGGAAGCTGGGACAAGTCAATCTTAAGCGTATCTTCTCCAAAAACTTAATTTACATATATCTCCATTATTCAAAATTGTTGTTAATTAATTGTAATATTATTTCAGCTCTAATTTTTTCTTGGAGTTGGATTATCCTGACAGATGTGCTGCAGGTGTGCTGCTATGTGGCTCACAGCTCAGTTTGATTATCTGTTAATTTATGGACTATAAGGAATTAGTGCCATACGTTGTAAATACCACAGTGTACCTTTTATTATGAAGAGGCAAAAAGGATCAAACATGTGTGGTTTTTTTTGTTTTTTTAATTCTAGTGTCTAGTAGCAAGGCCTGTGGATAATAATACACATAATGTCATGCAGTATACACAAGTCCCTGCAAATTGTATGCAGCCAAAATGAGGCATATCTGTCTTTTTAAAATAAAAGTGCTCTGCTGTGCCTGCATTAGCCTTCAGAAGAACCTGAAATTCAAATCATGTTTCACTGTATTTGTAGCTGTTCTTTGGTCTATACTTTCAAAGCTGATCTGTACTTAACTGTGCATTTGTATGCGTGCAGTCATGCGATTGCATGCTCCAGTGTATGTGATTGGCAGGCAGTTGGATGGCTGGAATGAGCTGCATTGCCTGCAGTGTGTTCACAGCTCCACATGCTAGGTGCCAGTGGTGAGGAGCCGGCTGATCTGCTGCTGGTAGCGAGTCACTTTTCCACACAAAGACTGGCAGGCCGAGCCACAGTACAGTAGCTACACACATTTGCTCACACGGACAGAGATGCACTAGTGGATGCAATATTAATCCTGTTCTTTGCGTGGGTATGGTATAACGTTAAAATGACTGACTTTGGAGCAAACGCACATGGACGCAAACGCACTCAGTGGAGCGATGTCTGCATGCACAGGACCACAGCGGCTGAATGTAGGTCACAGATGAAGGCAGATGTGGGGGAAGGAGAGAAGGTGAGCAGAGGAAGTGGAAACGAAGAGAGGAGGAAGCCTTTTGTTATGTCATCTTGTTGGAGCTGTGGCAGGATGAGGATCCTGGAATTTTAGGCTTTTTCCTTGGAAGTAAACAAACCAAGATACAGTCGACCATCAGCCCTGTCTGTTTCTCTGACCCTCTGTGGTAGTGGTCAGAAACCAATTACCAGCACTGACATATAAAATAAAGATGAAGACGTTGGTTAAGAGTCTTGTTTCTTTTCTTTAGCACAGGAAGAAAGTATTTCAGCTTTGACATCGCGCTGTCTTCACTCTCTCCTCTATACAGACTTATGTAGCTTGCAGTCGGCTTTTCTCAACAGCTGCGGTTTGAAGGTGTGATGAAGTGCAGTGGACCCTTCAGAGAGCTCAGATGCTGCTGGTATAATTACACAGGGTGAAGTCTGCAGTCCCACATGGTAATAACCTCATTGCCTCCTGAGGCTAAAGCAGCGTGGACCTCGAGCAAAGGGTTCACGAAGTGAGGAAAGAGAGATGCAGTTCATTTAGTCCGGGCGTGCGCTTCGTCTTTGAGCTCAGTTTTCTCACTTTGACTCCGAGTGACTTTTGAAATCTTCATTCGTGTTTGCAGTGTTGAAGTTTTTATCGTCTCGTCTGCAGCTGAGGTTTCCAGATAAGGTAAGAAAGTACAGGCGTACGGGGTAATATTATACATTGTATTGGCTAAGATTGAGCGGTTCATATAACAACACTTCCAGAAATGTCCAAGATCAATACCTGTACAAGTGCTTCTGCCTTGATGATGGCTGCAACTGGACTTCCAGCTGTGAAACATTATTTATAGGATCAAATTACAGTCAGCAGATTTTTTTGTGTGTGTGATGAAAAATATGGGACACATTGAATTCCAACCTTTTACAAAGTCAGTATTTTTGTGTCTAAGACAGGTGTAAATAAGACGACTAATTTCCATCTGTGTGATCTCCGTCTCATGAATAGCGGCTGAAATGGCGAGATTAAACACTGCATAGCGGTTTCACAACTTCACACCTTATTGTCTCACTTTGGGATTAATTTACAACGCCTTCAGTGCACGCTAAAGGTATTCAGCATCCTGTTAGAATGATAATTTATTCAAATCTTGTTTGGGGAAAGTTGAAAGTTGGAATTAGCTCATCTGAAGAGCGGCGAGGCATGAACTCTGAAATGCAGATTAGTTTGTGTGAAATTACACAAAAACAAAATGAACTAGAAAGAGTTTGGAGAGTGCAAACCTCCACCACGGCATATTTCAGCTGCTATACACTGACCATAGCAACACTATCCTGCTGAGGTTTAACTTCAGTCAATCAGTGAATATTATTGTTGCTATGGGTAACAAAAGGTTTTCTTTATGCAGCTTTAGCTCCAGTGTTTCTCCCTGTGCCTGCTCCAATTCCTTTTTCCATCATCATGTTTTTGCTTCTTTGACAGCAGTGATCCATATATTGATGCTTGTTCTTGGGCTAAATAATAAATATGATCCTCCATTGATCAAATGTTGGTTCCTCAGTAATTTGGTCGCCACCACCAGCAACTGATTCCTTGTCTTCTGTCTTCATCCTCTGCTCTTCTCTGAGGCTGTTTGTACACGGTTGGTTTTAAAACGTATCTCGCGGGACATCTGTGCAGCGGTTATCTACAGATTTAAATATTTTGGGGATCATCCATGTACTGTCTGTGGGCTTAACCAACAGACAACAGATGTAAATCTATGTTGTTCAATCAATTTGTCTGAGGGCAAAGTTACACATCATAACTTTATGTTTTTAAATCATTTGAACATTGCACTAAAGCGCTGATGTTATACTTTGGACCATGTGGTGTTATGGTGTTACTACTTATTGATCATAGTGAACTGGTGTTTATCATCTTGTCCCATCTGTGCCAAAACAGCACTAAAGTAATGTGTGTGTGTATATATTAAATTGAAGCATCAACGGAAATAATAAAAATTACTTTTCTTTGTAACTAATTACTTAGTCATTGAAAAGTAATTGTATTGTTTTTTGAAAAGTAGCTAATAATTGTAATCAGTTACAGAGACAAGTAATTTTTATTATAGCGTTGATGTTTCAGTTAAACATATACACACACATTACTTTACACACATTACTTTAGTGTGTGTGTGTTGAAGCCAATAATGTAATAACAGCCGATAACGTAATAAAAGTCTTGAACCGATAACGTAATAACTTTTGGCTAATACCATAATAATTTATTACATTATTGGCTCAGTTGTTACATTTGCAAAGTTTTTGTCTTTTACCAGGTAAATAACATAATAAGCAGCTAATAATGTATTACATTAATGTGTTACTTTTGGTGCAATAATGTAATAAGTTATAAGGTTATTATGCCAAAAGTTATTACGTTAACAGTTCAGGACTTTTATTATGTTATTGGCCAGTTATTACGTTTAGGGCCTATTACATTTCAAAAAAGGCAAATTTTAGTACATTATTGGCTTCAACTTGTTTTCAATTATGTATTTAATTGAAGCATCAATGGCCATAAAAAAAGACTTTTCTTTGTAATTAACTACTTTCATTTTGCGAAAAGTAATTTATTTATTTTTTGACAAATAGCTAATACCATAAATTCTGGACTATAAGCCGCTACTTTTTTCCGATGCTTTGAGCCCCGCAGCTTAAACACCGGTGCGGCTAATATATGGATTTTTACACGCTGACGACCTTCGTGCTGCTGATACATTTAGCATCGTCACATCACACCCATGAAATTACCAAAGAGATCACAGTGGACCACATGAAACTGTTTGATTAAATTCAAACTCAAACTCAATCAGTCATTTTGCGCTTCATGCACACACCCTCATCATGGAAAACACACAAACAAATGCAAGTTAAAGGCGATCAAACTGGCTGTCGAAGAAGGAAATAGAGCTGCTGCACGTAAGCTTGGCATCAATGTGGTGAGATGTTGGAGATGGCAGTGTGAAGAACTGCGTAGTAGTGGTTTTAGTGCAGGAGGAGGATGAAGATAGTGATCAATGAGTTGTCCGGTAGGGTACTGTGTAACCAGCTGTGTTACAAGCACTGTTTGGAAAAAAAAAGCATATATTTAATTAAAAGTTAAAATCTTTCTGTGTAAATCTATGTTACAACATGGACACCTGCAGCTTAGATTCAGGTGTGCTCAATAGTCCAGAAAGTACGGTAATTGTAATTAATTAGCTGAATGTTTCTAAGGATGAAAGTGTTTATACCTGTTTGACTAGTTACAGTGGAGGACAGGGTGAGTCTGTTGTTGATTGTACAGCTGCCTCTCTGGTCTTTGACAGCAAGTAACACCAATTGTTTTATCAACAAAAAAAAAGGTAACAAAATACCTGAGACTGCCAACCCTAGAGTCTTCTTCAGAGGCATCATCTGGCACATCCACCCACACCCACTGGAGAAACATGCATGTGTTGTTCCACTGTTTAATTTACTTTGTGGTAATGGGACTGGTGTGTACAGAACTTGACAGTATTGCCAAAACAACACTAAAGCAATGTGTTTTTGATTTGTTTTTTTTTTTAAAGAAGTAATTAATAATTGTAATTAGTCAGTAATTTTTAGTAACTTACACAACACTGATTCTACTGTGTTGCGTTTTCTAAGAAATTATCCTTTAAACTTCTGAGTTTGGACTTGTCGAACAAGGTCAGTTAAGAACCGGCCTGGTGGATCTGTCAGATCCACGTCCTTCAGATTCACGCCCAGTGGAAGAAAACCTTTAAAATGACAGGTCACATCTACCAGATGACACCTCTGAAGAAGACTGCAGGTTGACAGTAGAAACATATCACATGTAGCCTCCTGAGACCCAAGCTTTTGTTTGCATTTTAAATTTTAAGCTTTTTGGAATTATTGGGTCCTGATAAGTCTAAAAACTAAGCGTCATCTTTGAACAGAAAGCAGTAAAAGTAGTAGTAATAATACATTAATTGATGTATTGTGCTTTTGTGAGGGCGGCTGTGGATCAACTGGTAGAGTGGGTTGCCTGTGAATCGTAAGGTTGTGGATTCGAACCCCAGCTCCTCCTGTCCACATGTTGAAGTGTCCTTGGGCAAGACAAAGAACCCTAAGTTGCTCCCAATGGTGGCTAGTGCCTTGCATGGCAGCTCGGTAGCCATTGGTGTGTGAGTGTGTGTGTGAATGGGTGAATGAGCGCTTTGGGACCTAGCTAAGGTCATGAAAGCGCTATATAAATGTACTCCATTTACCATTTGCTACCACTAGAAGGAAGAATAGGGGTGTCCACGAACAAAGATTAGATATAGTGTCCACAAACGAGGACGACTGCTTTTTGTTAAGAAGTATTCACTGTAGAAAATCTAAAATGTAACATTGACATATGTGGACGCAGGGTCTCAAGGTTAAAGTAAATCTTACCTATTCTTTTTTGTATTTATTAAAGAATCCGCACTATTTTCAATTATAAGAAGACAAAATGAACGTGTTGATCTCTTGCTAACAAGGCATTCACAAAGATGAACCCTGGAGCCGTGACAGACTGAATTCATTTTGAATAGCACATCCAATCAGCTTGATAATAATTTGTTGGATAGATTGTCTGTTTCTCCCCCCACACTATGATTTCAACTCTGGAAAAATTGATGGTTGGGGGGCGAACAGGTTTCAGACGCTGTGACAGGCACACAGTTTAAGAGCCGGGTGACGGTTTCTGCAAAACCAGCTCTTAAAAACGTGCTGTCCGACCATGTCGAGGAATCAAACGTGTTCATGGTTGTTCCCAGCAGCCACACAGGAAGGAAGGGTGAAAAGCCGGCCGTCACAGAGGGGGTTGATAATGTTTCACTGGACTGTGCACATGAGAAGCGACACAACATTGGAGTACAGTCCTCTCACCTCTGTGGAGCTGGCAATCACAGCGTCAAGTGGGTGTGAATGTCGGATCATCGGTTTTCGGAAAGTCACAGATAATGGATGGACACGGTCCCGCCTCTCAGGCCTGGGGGGAGGCATTTTCTTGACCATCTCAAATACGGTTTAGACAGAGTACATAAATACAGCTTCAAACACACTTGGGCCTAAAATAAAAATTTGGCTGCGTTAACCCAAAAAACACTCGACTCGAGCGCAGGTTCATAAATAACTCCGGGTCCCAGTAGTGGAGGTGCATACACCCACCCGGCACCCACTTCTGTTTCAGACTGCAGCCTTTTTCCTAACAGCCTCCCTCATGTTAATACCTCACTGGAAAATCTGTTCTCCTCACTATATGGAGCACATACTGTATTTGCATTTATACCATGTTCTGCTCACATAAAATCCACCGGGACCTGGACTGGAATTTCAGACATGTTCACAAATGAATTCAGAAATCTAAAATGCCTCGGCTGACGACTCGGCTCTCTCTTCGATCTGCTGGTCCATAAATGCTAAGCGAACCTTGTCTTGTTGCCTTTTTTAACCTCGCACTGATGTATTAGTTTATAGCTGCGAGCTGCTGCTGCTGGAACGGCTGCCAGGTGAATATTAAAAGAAAACAGCTTTATTTTTTCTTTACATGGTGAACAACTCCACTCCTGAGGGCTCAATATTTTATGAGGAACAAGCCCTTTGGTCCGTGTTTTATTTGAGAAAACGTGCACACTTGTATTGCAATGCGTGTGCCGAATAGAGAAGGACAGCAAGTTCCAGCCTGTGATTTTTTTTCTCTAACTCCCAGAGTCACTCACTGTCTCTTTACAAGAGTTGTCGTGCCACTGTTAACCATCACAGAATAATATTTGATGAGGCTGTATCTGCATAAATAGACACACATTACATGTATATAATAAATACCTTCAGGCCATCCTCGTTATTCGCTTTGTATGTTCTGTGAATTTTATCTCGCTGTGACAGCCTGAAATGCTACAGAGATTTCCATTAGCTTGTATGAAAAAAAAAAAAAAATTCAAGATGACTGTGATTAAAGTATTCATAACGTGGCATCTTCACACTGGCTCCTCAGCAGGGTGCAGTAAAGTGGGTTTTCTGTGAGATGCTGTGAGGCTGTATTCCCTCCAGGCCTGTACTTACCTGACTGGAGTTCAATACACCGAGAATATTACAGAAAGCTGCTGCAGCACATACTGGAACTCAAGGAATGTGGTTACATAAAAAAAAAAAGAAAAATGTGACTATAAATGTACTGTCTCTGTTTTATCTTTCTAGTTCTGTTGTGGAGAGATAAATAGTAATAGAGGTAGTATATTCATTTGTTATAGCAGGGTTTCCACAGGGTCTTAAAAAGTCTTAAAATCAATCATTTCAATTTAAGGCCTTAAAATGTCTAAACTTTACCTAAAATCTCATAAAATGTCTTTAATATGATTTTGAAAGGTCTTAAAAATGCATAAACTTCAGTTTCGCTTTTAAATGTTTCAATTTTTGAGGTCGCTATAACATAACTAGCTAAGGTACCTGTGCAGCCCGGTCACAATTCACAATTCCCTTTTACCCCGAACATTTAGCTGATGACAGAAAGTGTCAATCAAATTACCGTAATTCCTCGGCCATTAGTGTTAGCGACGTGACTCCAGCTGATCCTGAGAACTGACAAGCGGAGTTTCCGTAAAATACCTTAATGTTGCTAATATATATGAACAGCTCCACTTGTTGGGTTTCAGAATCAGCTGGAATCACGTCCCTGGGGCAAATGGGGGAGGAATTACGGTAAATTGATTTATGCTATTTACTCTGTATCTATGGCGATGTGCTCGGTTTTAAAGGGTTTTAAGAAAAGCCCACAGCAAAGCCAAATTACTTGTATAAGATGGGTAAGTGCAAGTTCAACGGTTTGTGTCTCCAGAGCTAACAATTTAATGTATGGTTGAAGATGGTGGATGGAAACATGAAGCACACTGCACCTTATTCAAGAAAACTTTGAAACTTGCAACGCTGAGCATTAATTGGAGTCCCATGGGTTAGTTAGTTGCATGTAATTCTGTATCTCCGATTTTCCTTAATGTCTTTTGTACTTTTTTTCCAGTATAGATGTGAAATGGGTCCTAAATTGTGTTCACTGAGGTCTTAAAAAAGTCTTAAATTTGACTGTATTAATACGAGGTGTAATGCACGCAGGGCCACAACTAAATGTGTTGGGGTTGAATCTTGATCGTATCATTGCAGGTGCAAATGAATGCAAGCATGCAATGTGACCACACTGTAAAGGAAACAAAACATCTCAGTGTTTTTTCAATTTGAAAGGTCGTTGCACTCTGTTGGGTTTTCACCAACTCTAAGCCAGCCTGACTAAAGCTACAGGTAAGAGCAGGAGCAGCTTTTAAGTAGTAAAACAACAGAGATCATATTATCAGGGTTGCTTCCTTTAACCTTGGAAACGTCTATTTACAAATCTGAGATCATCTGAGAATGAATTTGCGTGTTGGCATCCAGTCAAATTGAAGTGAAGAGATGATGAGGACACATTGTGATACCAAGTGAAAATGCAAACTCCCATGGGTCATGCAGTCAAAATATATACAAATCATTAATACCAGGCTTTTTTGGAGTAGTAAAATATTTTTACATAGTAGATACTAAAATCTGTGTACATCAATCTGTGTGAGCTGACTGACGCAATCCACAGATCTGTTTAATATTATGCGATATAACTATATTTGTTCCTGGTTAAACATTTAACACCATGGGAGAAAACTTTACCATGTGATCCTAGACTGTTTGGTTGTAATAAATGCAAATTGTTTATGGAGAAGTGTTAATTACAGTAACTTTGGATGCACATGGTAGTAGTGGTGCTGCTTGTTTAGGTGTTTCACATTATACTAAGAACAACCTTGAAAAGTTTTTGTATCTCGATCACTGGTGTCAAACTATGGAACAACTTAAGGGAGGAAATCAAGCAAAGTCCAAATATCAAACAGTTCTGTGTATATATGCTGTACGTTGGTGTATGTGCTGTGTATATGTGCATAGGCATGTATGTGTGTATGATGTATGAATATGTATATATGTGTATGTAGGTGTGTGTATGTATTTATATATATATATGTACAAATGTATGTATGTAGGTATATGTGTGTATATATACATATGTATATATATGTGTACGTGTGTATATTTACGATGATATGTACATATATGGACATTTATTATTTTGACATATGGGTGAGAGCAAATAAGCTATGCTTCTTCTCACTCCTTTTGGATAAGTCATGTACTTTCTTATATACATTATTTTTTTTTATACACTTTAGGTTTTTTT
>OOFC01025698.1:0-15259 GCA_900323345.1 Pseudochromis fuscus | reverse complement strand
AGAGGACAAGTGTAGCTACACATGAGTGGGTTCATTTTGCCTGTAGGTTGAAAATTGTGTGATTTATCACAGGTTAAAGTCAAAAGTTTGAGGCTGGATTTTCAGCCCTCCCACTCTAACGTGTGATGTCACCACTGTAGAACACGCAATACACACCCATTGTAAAGTCAGAAAAGGCTGAAAAAAGCACAAATTTAAAGAGTAAAACTCAAAAAGTATAAAAGATATCCAAAATCTGAGTACAATGGTATTAGTTGAAAGTCTTGTGACCTTTTTAAAAGTTTAATGGTGTCTGTAGCTGAAAGTATGTGGAAGTAGTTAAGGCTGAAAGGAAGGGCAATTTGAAGATCCTCTCCATTCGCTTCCATTGTAAAAAATAGTTGAAAAAGGTTGAATAGTTGAAAAAGTAAAAGTAGTAGAAAAAAGTTGAATACAATCTATAATGTCCTAAAAGAGCAGAACATTTTGATAGTTGAAAGGTGTCTGTTGCTCAAAGGAAGTGGAAGTAGTTACATGGCGGACATGTCCATACTGAACAATGACTGAAATGTCCATTATGGGGGTCATCTATACACCCAGAGGGATCAGACTGCTACAGAGGTCCACGTGCTTGTGTTCGTTTATTTATGCAAATTTACTGAATGCAATGATATTCCTGCTCATTTGTTACTTTCAGCATAATGGCACCACTAGTGAGGAGGTTTATGTACTTGTCTTTGAGGCAAGGAAGATTTTATTTATATATATTTAAGTTCGGGAAGAATCCCACTGACCGACCCTTCCTTATAAACACAGTTTGCCGATATAGGTGAAACAGTAGCTGTATCGTCACATGACTTTCTTAATGCGATACACACACTGACACTGTGCTGTCGGACCCATCACTAGTTTTATGGATTGTAACCTCCATATTTTGATTAAAATCATGTACACCTTAGATGTATTTTTACTCTTGTTCAGTCAGATTTTGTTAACTTCTCTTCATTTCTCTCAGTCGTCATGGATACGTGGTGTATGACACCTGACAGTACAACACAGGCCTTTTGACTTTGTCTGCTCAGAAGGGCTTCACTGTTGAGACCCAGTAGCTTTCAGTCTCTGGAGGCGACAGTGCTGCAGAATTCTCAGACCACAATTCATCAAGATCTCCTCAGTAGTTTCTCTCGACTGTGAACAAACAGACAAACCAATGTAGGCAACGACGACAACCTCGTTGACGAAAGTTTCGAAAAAAAATGGTTTTGATTGGACGTTGCGATCCCCCACACTGGGTAGACTAATGAACAAACACCTGCTGTTGAATGTTTCCTCACCCTTCGTCATGTGAGCGTCAGACAGAAAATGTGATACATGGAGGAAAAAGCGAGACCACCTCAATCAAAGCTGTCACACGCCGTTCTACACCGGCGATGCGATGGCGTCATTCCTGGGTTACACCGTGGTTCGGGTCATCCGTTTCGTTCGCCTCACCTTGTTTATTCCTCCTGTCTTCCGGCTCCATCAGACTGTTTTCACACCTCTAATGAGTCCCCCTCTGAATGCTTGTTTGTCTACAACACCACTTGAATTTCCATGCCGCCGCACTGATGGACGTGCAGTTGCCAGGAGCTAAATCCAAAACAGGGAGCGGGAGGGGAGGGACGGATGTTTTGTGCCCGTTAAGTTCAACATTATGAGGAGTTTTAATATTCTAACGCCGGTTAAGAAGGTGATCAGCATTCCTCCCAGCCTGAATGCCATCAGAGGAGTTAATTAACAGGAGGGAACGTGTGGCTCTGCTTTTCCGAGAGTGTTTGGAGGCATCTGATATGTGAGGAAGAGGAGGGTGCTGGTTATTGGAGGTTAAGCCTCGCTGTCCGGCGCCCTGGAGGACAACCCGAATTAGCAGCGAAGACTGTAGATGGAAGTGTTTCTGCGGGCTACGACTAACTTTCCTCTGGAAGAAAAGAAACCAAAGAGGAATAGAAAGGAAAATCTCTGCAGGAGCTTCACGGCTGGGCTTTTATTTTTTAAATAATTCTGGGCTCATTAGTCATGTACCTGGAGAGAAACTGGGGGAAGCAGGAATTTGAAGAAAGAGGAAGTATCATGGAAACATGTGCATGATGCTGCATCACTGCTCCATTGGTTCCTCATTTATGCTCAACTCAGTGTGATGGAGCCCAAAATATGAACTTTCTTTACAATCCCAGCATAAAAAAAAATAAAAACACATCCAAACTAACTTTTCTGTGGTTAATATCTGTAGGCACATGTTTTACTCCAGAGGAATATTGTCCATTTTCATTTTCTAAACACCAACCTTAAAATGAGTCCACCCACAGTGTTTCTTAACTAAAGCTAATCTGTACGCAGCTTTCACAGTGGGACTTTTTTCTTTCTTTTCTTTTACTGCTGTTATCTATAATTGCAAAAAAAAAGACATAATTACCTTTTGCCAAGTTTGGCGCAGAAGACAGACAAATATTTTGAAGGTAATATTTTCAGAGTATTTTTTTAAAGGCAGATGGGGGTGCTGGTTTTGACATTGTTTTCTTAAAACAGAAGAAAATATATTATTGTATGTTAATACAAAAACCTGGGAGGTACATATTGATGATTTCAAGAAAGCAATCAATCAAATTCTCCAGTTTTATTTCTTTTTTCCACTCTGAAATATTGCATATTTTGTTGACCATGTTTTATTTTCAAATCTTTTTTCATTGTTAAGTTTGTCAGTAGAAGTTTTATTAACTCATTTCAAGTAAACTGAATCGAGACAGACACACACACACACACACACACACACACACACCCTCTCACTCACTGATAGTGTACGTGTCCTGATAGTGTATGTTTCCCGTTACACATACACTATCAGAACACATACACTATCAGGACTAGAGATGGCTCGATACCACTTTTTCAGATCCGATACCGATACCAATACCGATACTGGAGCATTGAGGATCGTCCGATACCGATACCAGTCACGTACACTATCAGGACACATCCACTAACAGGACACGTTCAATATCAGGACAGGTACACTATCAGGACATGTACACTATCGGGACACATACATTATCAGGACTCGTTCACTATCAAGACACAACACTATCGGGAGTCTCTCACAAACACACTCTCACACACAAACACACACACACACACTCACACACGCACATTCTCTCACACATACACATGCACACATTTTCTCATACACACACACACACTCACTCACAGACACACTCACACACACACACACACACACACACACACACACACACACACACACAAAAACACAGTATAGAGTATAGCTCTTGTTTTTCAGGCAGAATAAAGTTTATGACCTTATTTCCTCATTGGTCAGTCTCCTTGGGTTCAAGGGTCACATCCACCTCCTCACTCCTCCCTTCATATCCAAATATGGTCACTTCTGGTTCCACCAAACCAACATGGCAACGTTCAAATCCCGAACTCTTGTCATTAAAATTCAAATCCGCAAACCAGCAGGAGACATCACGTTAGCTTCTAGTCTAACTGTGTTGTTCCTTTCCTGACACTTTCTTGACGCTAATATTACAGACATAACCTACAGTTACTATGGTAAATATGTCCGCAAACTGTTGCCTAGTTACACATCCAGCAGAAATGGACCATTATCACTTTTTGCAATAAAGACAGAGACAACTTTTAATAATGAACAGATTGTATTATGAGATATTTTGGTGGTTAGACACCACTGATGTAACAGCAGGGCAGTGTCCCACATTAAGATAGGAAATTGGACAGGAGCCCCTCCCACACAGAGTCTAGACGCTGGTAATGGTATTTCCATTCAATTAAATCTCTTATTTGACAATATTAAGAAGGAAAATTGCCCCTTGAGCAGCACTTGGCAAAAGTGAGAAGGAAAATCTCCCTTTTAACAAGAAGAAACCTCCAACAGATCCAGACTGTCAGGGCGGCGTCTGTCTCAGTCAGAAAAAGGACCGCAGAGAGAAAATAGATGAGCATTAACTAAGATTTATTTATTTATTTATTTATTTATTAGGAACCCCATTAAGGGGAGTACACACAGACTTTGTTGGAGACTTTGGGGAAAACTCCCAGGATGAAGTGGACAGTGGCAGTTGGTGCCTTGCTCAAGAGCACCTCGGCCGGCCCTGGAGGTGGACTGGCACCTCTCCGCCCACTGAGGAGGAGGAAGGTCAGATTGAAGATGCTCCAAGGTTGGAATGACAGGATAGAGATGAGCTTTAAAGTATTGTAAGCAAAGCCGACAAGAAGACTATTGGACAGATGGAGTTTCATAGATTCTGATTCCGGACATTTAAAGTTCAATATCCCTCTTCTACTCACTTCCTGGTGCCCTAGTGGTTAGGATTTGGTGCTCTTAATGGTGTGGTCAGGGTTTGATTCCTGGTCAGGGGATTACCTTTAGGGCAACAGTGGCTCAGTAGGAAGGGACTTGGGTTGGCAACCGGAGGGTCACCGGTTCAGGTCCTTGCTCAAACAAAAGCATGAAGTGTGGAATGGTGGCTGGACAGGTGCCCTTCCACCTCCAGGGCACTAAGGAGGTGCCCTTGAGCAAGGCACCAACCCCCAACTGCGCCAGGTGCACCAAAGACTGAAACTCTCACTCCCTTCTATCATGGTTTTTGTTTTATTTTGAAAAGGCCTTTACAATAGTGTGTGTACAACATCCCCAAAATGGGCAAAATCCATGTTCAGAAAAACAAAATCCTATTTACAATATACAAAAGTCATTTACAGTGGCATCGCTCAGTTGCCTTCCTGCAACATGCTCAAACCAACCTCCTGAATGGTGGGGGCAGCCCTCTTTAAACCCTCAGGGCTCCTCCCTTGAAGTAATTACCCCACAAATTAATTTTTTTCTACCTCAAAACACAATTTTGTTGTTATGAGCAACATCTCATTATTTACAGGAAAATGCAAAGTAACCATTGACTCCTGTGCCTCAGGATTATTCAGGAAAAATAATGAAATAGATTTACTTTCAAAATCAGTCCATTGGAGTGACATCATGATGACGTCACACGGCGACGTCCCGCGCATGACGCAATATAACCGGAAGTGAATGTGGCGCTCGGTTTGACAGTGCATGGTTATGAATGGGAGGTGAATACTGAAGGAAAGTTTGTTTGGCGAGAAACTTATGGAGGGAAAATGATTTTACGGCGGTCTAGTGTGCACCCAGGACCACCGCGGTGGAGAATGAACTGACAATCTGAGAAACGGAGCGGACGGACGGGAATGAAGTGAACGGCGACCGGTAAGTATTAAATATGCGTGACTGCGTGTGTGTGCGGGCTCGGTGAACGGCGGCGCTTTCCCCCGCAGCCTCTGACTGGGCCACTCCGTCACACTGTGACATCACCTGTTGGTTTGTGGATTGTGAAGCCAGGAGTTTAATTTTTGAACATCTCCTTGTTGTTTTTTTGAGCCAGAAGTGACCATATTTGGAAATGAAGGAAGGAGTGACGAGGCGGGTCTAACCTTTGAACCTGAGGTCAGTGTCCAATGTGTCAGAGACTGGAGTTCAGTGCTGGTTGCTTCTCAATCCTCCTCTTTTCAGATGGACCACCTGAGGACTGACTTCAATGACATCAGATTGACTTATGGAAAAAATGTATTGACTGAATATTTCATGATTGAAAATGATGATTTTTGAATTGAAGTCAGATGAAACCAGACCAGCAACTTTGCACTTTTTCACACTTCCACATCCTTTTTGAGACCCGGTTGTTGTGTTCATTTCTGTAAACGACCTACACTCAGCTCTTTGTGTATCTCCTATGTGCCTTGTTTCCCTGAGTTGGCTTGAATTTAGGATTTAGGACGATGTACTCTGGACCTTGGACTTTAGCCTGCTCTGTGTAAGTTTTCTCACTGCTTGTAATTTGTGTCTGTTCCCAGCTTTAGTTACTGAAACTGACTTTTCCTCTGTCTCCTCCTGCCACACAGTTACTCCTATTTTTTCCTCATCCACACCTTTTTTTTTAAGCTTCCAGCTACTCTGTCAGCCATTATGCTTTCTCTTACAAATTACATATAGTATTATCCTCAGTACTTTCTGTTTAACTCTTATCCAGAGCCAGGTTCCCTGCAGGGACCATTAAGGTTTCTAATCACCTAATCTAATAATGTTCGAAACTTCAAGTGTTCTACACATCACAAGCAAACTATTGCTTTAAGCTGCGCCTCATCCATCTGGAATAATGATGTTGCTCGTGATAGAGTCGTTGAGATGTCTATCATTGGGTACTACTCTTCCCAGAGGAGCCACTTTCTACTTTCATTATGTTGATTTAGTCCCACTCTTTATGCCGGCCCTCCATTTTCTTTGTGCACACAAGGCTGCAACCGAAGCAAAAAGAAGCAGCGGATGAATCAAATGCAACAAAAACAATTACACTTGAGCAAAACGTCAAGCCAGGATAAGCTGCCTAATAACCTGTAAAATTGTGTCTCATTGTGCTTATTATTCATAATGAAGTGTGCACATAGATGCCGAAGCACACACAGACACCGGAGCGTGCTGAACGAATGTGCTCGTGGTGTCAGGCTCTGCGTGATGCAAAGTGCACATTTCTGCTTTATTGCAACATTTAATTTTGTAGTTGTGGTTCTCAAGTAATGGGTTACTCTTCATCACTCATGAAAAATAATTGCATTACTTTGCTCCGGGAAACGTGCCTTTAAAAAATAGCATCTGCACTTAATGATGCCTACAATGAGATCATCACCAATTATTAGAAAGCACTAATCTGAAAACATGTTGTTGATCAATGCATCAAAAGAGATTAAAAGGCTGCATTTATATTATAGTAGAAATAATGTTAGTTTAAAGGAGTTTGAGATATAAATTTCAATAGCAAGTTACATATATTTATAAATGCAATTAGAAAGCACAAACCTCTGAGAAAATATATTATACACTGTGTAAATAATGGACGAAGCTATTGTGATGTCACGAATTGAAGTCAGTTGGAGTTTTGTGGAGCCAGCACCTAGTGGCCATTGTGGACATGAGACTTTTTTGCACTGCACTGCCTCATTTTTGAGACCCGTTTGCTTTGTCCAATTCAAATGCAGTCTATGTAATGAAATAGGATTGTAGGAGATAAGGATCCTCTGCAATTTCTCAATGTTTTGTTTTATTCTGACAGAATCCCATCATCTGATCTTAACAAAAAAAAACACTAGAGATATATTCAGTAGGTTCCTGTAATGTTGTTAACAAACAAACAAATCCCAGGCAGAATTGTGACCTCCTCAGCAGAGATGAAAATAAAAGAAATAAAAAATATATTCAAAGAAATGAGAAAACCAATTAGTTCACATCAACAGAAACATATAAATAGTTAAAATGACAGTTCAATTTGTGGCTGTAAGTGTAAAAGCTCAGCTTTAATCCACCTAGATTTGCTGTACTCACGTATTTAGGAGACAGACTATATGTGTGTCAGTGTGTGTTTGCGTGAGCTAAACATTTGCAATCGTCCATCACCGCTAAAAGAGGCCGGGGATCCTCCCTGCTGATATCAAACAAGCACATTTTCACTTTGTGTGAGTTTACTATCTCCTTTACCATGAATAATACATCAGTCCTGAGCTGCTCTCTCAGCAGGGCCTCACACACTCAGCACACAGGCCCGGGCACCAGTACAGACACGACATACGAACCTATTAATCCTAATAATGACGACATGTGCATATATGATCACAGGGTCATAAACCCAAAGTTTCCGGGGCAGAGGAGGTAATGAAAAATGCAAAGTCACACGGTGAACGTCTCTTCCTCTCTTTTCTTTTCATCCCACAGCCTGCGTCAGAGGGACATGTGGCGCTGCAATTATCACTCGCCGATTCATGGATGTGGAGCCAGTGCTCAGGTGGGTACAATTAAAAGCAGATGCCACTCCAGCTAATGGTGTGTGTGTGTGTGTGTGTGTGGCAGTGGGATGTTGAATTATAACAACAGCAAGACAGGAAGGCGGCTGATGTACGATGGGAACCAGTGCGAGTGCAGCTACTTTATTGCTAATCTGGCAGGATCCCTGCTGCTTCAGATCAGAGAGGAGGGATACGATCCGCGACCCCAAGGGGCTGAAGGCTCGGTGAGGAGCTGAGATGGAGGAAAGTTCGAGGTGGAGGATTTCTGAGTGAGCCCGGAGAGCGAACGGCAGCCTGAGAGCACCTCGGAGAGTCAAGAAGAAGAAGAACAAGGATGGGAAAGAGCAGGCTTAAGGTAACAAGGGAGCACATGTAGAATAAGGGCAGAAGGTGGAAGAAGAACCCGAGGGGGGATGAGATGCTGGAGGTTGTGGTGAAGAAGCATCAGGTTTGGGTGGAGATAATTAATTCATCTTCTTTGGCAGTTTAATGTTGTAGCTTGGATTTAATTTAATGAGCGTTTAGGGTGCGTGCCGCAGATTAAATTTACCTTTACATCTCATTTGACCTTGAATTTATTAACGATGTAGCAGCTGGGGGTGTCTAATTGTTTTAGCATTTCGCTAAACAGGCTCCTCCCTGTGTCCATGTACAAAACATCCACCAAAAATAAGAAATATTCTGATTATAAAACACCACCTGATTTCACCTGTTGTACATTACTCCTGCTAAATGCTTATCAGACGTAGATATCGGCTTAAGAATTGAGTCACAACTTGTTTCCTCGGCATATTTCGCCTTATGCTTTGGCAAGGGTGGTGCAGATCTCCGCCAAGATGTAATCCAACACTGATCTCCACCAAACTGTCTCAGATTGTCGACATCATCACCCTGCATGTGTGTGAAGATTTTCAACATAATCCATGAGGATGTGACAAAGAGTCAAAACATGTTATTGTTTTTATGTTGTAGCTACCACTTCCTTTTTATAATAATAATAATATTAAACTTTATTCTTATAGAGTACTTTACAAAACAAATATTACAAAGGGACTTCCAATAATAAAATAAAGCATACAGAGTGAAATAAAATAAAAACAAAAATTCTTCTTTATCCTCTCCACCTTATCGATCCAATCATGTTTTTTTTTTTATACTTTTATTTTATTTTCCAAATGTACATCACCACTGTGCAGCAACATCAAGGCTAAACTAACAAGCAGCGATACATTAACACAAGTTCACAATTACATACATACAATACACTGACAATAAACAAAACACATCACACTAAATACATTTAAACCATATACCACCAAGTAAACCACATACTAAACAAGATGATAATAATAATAGTAATAATAAGAATAATTTAAGAAAAAAAAAAGAAAAGAGACAAGTGCTCCCTTTTTTGAGGATCTAGGTTTTACCAAGATTGCATATCGCTCTGTACAAGTGCTTGAGGTCACTATAATACCCATAATCAAATCACATTATTATTTTTATTGTCAGTTTACTTTATTATTTATTAAATATGGCTGTAATTTGCATGATTTCTCCACACTCTCTCTCTCTCTTTTTTTTTTTTACATGCATAGGTTAAGATTTTCATGGATGTTTGAGTAGATCTAGATGTTGCATTTCCTGCTTTATATATTTCATGAGGAAATAAGAATCCTTGAAGTCCTGTACAGTGCAGAGCAGTGTTTTAGTTGTAAGTGTGAATGGGAGGTTCCCCTGGTGAACAGTGTGAGACACAGATTCATCTTGCTGGTGCTTCATGTACATTTATTACAGATCCAGGTCAGAGCTGCTCCACATGCAGTGTACAAGTCTGACAAAGCTGGAGACAGAGTCTTCCACCTGTTAAAGAGTCAGAGCTCATGTTTTTTTCAGCTGATGTTTTTTGAATATAATTTTAATGCTGCACTAAGGCACTGTTATTGTACGTTAAACCGATCTATTTAGTGCTTTTTCCCACATCGTAGAAACTTGTAACCTTGCGGACTGTGTCGGCTTGGGGGTACAAATGTATGCGTGATGACTCAATGCCGCAGTGACAATTCTGAACAATCAAATTGTAGCACCTGCTGGTACCTGGGTGGGTCCAATGTCATAGCAGGTACCAAGGTCCAGGTACTTTTTGCCAGTGGAAAAGCGCCACAAACCGAGTCGAGTACGTACCATGCAGTGGAAAAGCACCTTTAGTATGAGAGAAAATGATACCATTGGTCAATGTACGCCTCCTTCTCCACAACATGGAAGTTTAAATCAGTCTTATACGCCCTTAGTACATGTCTGTGAAGTTTCTTGGTGAAACTCCACTTTGATCCTGTATTTTAGTCTGCCTCAAAAACTCTCTTTGTCAGCTGCAGCCCGAACAGTCTGTTTTCTGGTGCCTGTCGCTTTAAGACGCTCCCCTTTGTTGCTCTACACTGACATCAGGACGCTGTCATCGTAACCAGGAAGCCAGCGCAACGTGAGGAATCGTAAATGAGAAAAATCCACCCCCCGAGTTTTGGTTTCACTCATGTTGCAGCCCAACTTCTCTTGTAACGGAGAAATCCAAGAAGGTGGATCCTACGCTTTTGACGCTGTGGGAGACCACGTGGGATACTGTGGAGGGATTGGCTAAAGCAGTGTCTGTCAGACCCTGTCAGATGTCGTCTGCTCCACGGTCTACGTCACAAAATATCAGAATCCAGAACGGCTCGTTTTACCACAGGTATTTCTCTTCAAGCAACCCATGCAACAATGAGATGGTTTTGAAATCTCACAGTCAGTGGACTTGGAAGCAGTGACATACCCAACACTACATATAAAAGACTTTAAAAAGTGGATTTTCCATAATATGTCCCCTTTAACACAAGCTTTCTGTGACTTTTTCCCAGCTCACAGCACAGGAAATGATACTACTCTTTGTTAGGAAGCAGTGGCAATGACCCTTGATCGTGACTCTTGCAGTAACATGTAACTACAGACACGGAGCAATGTCAGCGACAATGTTACAGAAACAAAAAGCTTCCTCCTGTTAAGAAATCATTCAATCTTCTGCTTCCATTTAAAAGATAAAAACTACAAGGTCGGAGCACGGCAAGGGTCGCACCTGAGTGTGAGTGACGACTGACAACCGCGCTCACGGGGGCTACGTGCCATTAGCGCTCCATTGAAGCACGTAATGCTTAAGCTGTCATCCTGTCCCACGCTCGACTCCTACGGCACATCCCTCTGTAGATGCGTGTGATTCCCCACACAGGACACAGCGTTCCAGGAAATAACAATAAATATAAATCCAAGCTTGCAGGTATATATGTGAAGATGTGAGAAACACAACATGACGCCAGGAGGTAAAGAGCCTGACAGGAGGAGGGAGGGAGGTTGAAAGAGCGCCGGTTACCGACCTCGAGGGCAGCTGCCTGGTGGCGGACACGGAGGAAGGAGGGAGAATAAATGTGAAGCTACAAGGGAGTCAAGAAAGATTACCTGTGACGAATTTAGAAAGTAAAGGAGGGGAAACCGGCGTAAAAGAGGGGACGGGGTGGGATGTGTAAGAGGTTTTAAAGGTGTGAGGGTGCGACCACGGACGACAAGATGTGGGTAAAAGAGAGCAGATTTTGAACGTGGGAGTGAAGGATAATCACTGCTGCAGGAACAGGAGGAGACTGATTTCATTTAAAGTGTTTGTGCCATGCAGTTCCTCTGCCTCTCCTGGCAAGCTACCGTCCGACTGTGCTAAAGCCCAGTCTCTTTTCCCTGAAACAGCTTTGTGAATTAAAAGCTCCTGGCATCCGAATTGGTTCTCAGCTATTTGGAGTGACTTTTGCAGGCCTTTTCTGCCACTGAGGAGTAATGGTCTGTAACTCTACCTATTATGCGCACATAGGTGAGTCCTTTAGAATTAGTCAGAAAGGAACAAATAATTATTTCTCTTTGATAGTCTATTTTAATCTCTGTGACAGCACACGGCTTACGCAGGCTGCAAACACAGAGGGGATTTGTGGGCATGCTCAGTGGGTCAGGTTGCAGGAAAGTAAATTAGGCGGAGAGAAAATGGGCTTTCTGCACACTCCGGGTGCCTCCGAAACAGAAAGGTTAATGGCTTTACGAGATTGCGGCGACGTATTATTGCAAACACCTCCGAGCAAACAAATTATTTGATTTTTAATATCGTAGAAAGCAGCGTTTCAGCCTGTTGTTAATGGAAAATTAAATCCACCTGTGTGCATATGGGCGTGATGCTGGTTTACAGTGTTATGGACGTGTGTGTACATGCTTGTAATGTGTGTGTTGCATTTATGTACAGTCTTGGAAATAATAGGTGCTTTTCCAACTCGTATAATAAAGTGGATCTAAAACAACATTTGGAGAATATGAAACTTCTGTATTGTGACCTTTATGGCAAAAACAGGATGTACGCACTTTCTCCAGACAATTATTTACTGTCACCTAGCAACCAAACTGAAGCCATGTTCAATGACATAATAAAAAACCATAGCATAATAGCAAAATTGTTTCTAAGTGAACCATTTGTAACTAATGATATAGTTCCAACAAATGTATGGCTGTATTATTATTTAACAGGAAGTAATTTGATTGAGTGTTGATATAAAAATAAACAAATAATACAACCAACTATGTGAACTAAAAAGATTAAAAAGACACATTTTATTTCACGTTAGATAAAAATATCAACAGATGGGTTGTTACGATGTAGTAAATATAACTGCACCTCTGGCATCACAAACAGCTACAGCCACAGTTAGCACACATGGATCCTTGTAGGCAATTTGCACAATTGTTCATCAATCTCCGACAATGGCTTGTTAATATTTTTGATCTCTCTTCCATGCAGCATTCCTACAGTTGCAAGATGTTTGACAGTTTGGTTGCAAGACTATGCCGATAAGTTCATTGGGAAAGCTTTAATGTTTCTGTTGCAGCTGAAGCCTCCAGAGTCTGTGATTAAAAACTTCTTGAGATCATCTTATTGAATCTATGCCACTTGCAGAAGATTTTCTTATTTGTCAAATATTTTCGAGACCTTTAAAATCCCCTTACCAGTGTTGTAGACTCATAGGATTTAGGGTGCGTCATAGATCTTTGCATATTGACCACTCACGCTTTGACAGGAAGTAGAACAGGAAGTATAGATATCATCCTTGGGGTTAAGTTTCCATCCCTCCATCTTCTATCCCCTCAGACAGATCACCAGTCCACCACAAGGACATTTAAAGATCCGACCAATCTGTTTCATATTTCACCTTCAATACATAAAGTATTTGCTTAAAGTCAATCATCCCCATTAGATGTGGTGTATTCCCTTATGTGGACATGAGTAGCATATTTAACTGCCACCTCATCATTTTTCATTTTAAAGCACTGAACTATATCATTGTAGAGCTGTTCTCATTCAGAAATCCACACAAACAAAGAGTCTGAGGTGGCTGTCTGTAGGGGCCCCTGGACCCCAGGGCCACATCACAGGGCTTTTTGACCGGTCAGTTATGCATAGAGCTGTAATCGAGCACAACCGACTATAATGGAGGGCTGGAGGCGTAACAACGCACACAAACACCTCAGAGGAATTTTCCGCAGGCTAGCAGCTCCCCCTGGGGCCCCAACGAGGCAAACTGACCTCTAAAACAACATACATCACTGCTAGAAGTGTGTGTGTGTGTGTGTGTGAGTGCAGGGGGGTAGGAGCATGTGTTTTTTTCCTGAGAGAACATGGGACTGTATGTGTGTCATGATACTACACGTGTTTGCTGCCATGTATCAGGGTAGTCCATCAGTTAAAAAGAAGGTAGTGAGGTGAACATGTGTGTGTGTGGATGTGGGCTCAGCTGTCAGGTCTCCCTGGCGGGCCATTACCTCTGATGCTTCGCTAGGGTCTATCAAGTGTAGGACATCAACATCACCCCTGTACATGCAGAGACACACTGGCGGACCCTCTGTCTCCTCACCTTGGCCTGATGGGATATCACTGGGGGAATGTACATCCAGCACCAAAGACAATTTGTCTTGATAGCTGAGATCTTAGCCCCAGTGCGGCGGCCTCCTCTCCTCCTCTTTCCGCCTCATCTGGGTCCCTCAGGTAGTTTGAGGTGTCCGAAAGGTAAAAAGCAGGACGGGCTGACACGATGTTTTGGCTGATTGACGACAGCTCGGCTCCCCACACGAGCACAGGAGCAGCCTGGTTCCTCTGCCTGGGGTTTATATGAGAGAAAGTGAATGAACACTGGTGCACGGATGTTAAGCAGTAAATCTTTGCTAAAATGAAATCTGGATGCTGCCTGGGAGCATACGAGCATCATTTGGTTATATCTGGGGGCGGCACTCATTATATTTTAACTTGAGTAGCAAGAAAAAATGGAACCAAAAGTTTTTTGTGTTTTTTTGTTTGCTGGAGCTGAGAGTTCCTGGCAGGCATCAGTCCACCAACTGTGGATACATGGCTCTGCAGTGGGGTAGTGACTGAGGCAGATGTTTGGCTGTGTTACGACCCTGGTAATAAGACAGACATGTGGCTGTTGCTGCATCCAGAGGAGCAGGTGCTGCCACCACACCGCCATTACCATCTGCACTGATGAGATCAGGGACTCAGCCGTGCTGGATGTTAGATGGTTATTATCCCTTATAGTAAAATATAAAATAAATAACAGAGCAAGCTGGTGAAGTCAGCAAGACACCCCCAACAGAAAAAAAAAGTCAGGATAATCTGCCAAACGGGACTTGTGCTGCTGATTACTGAGTGCATATCATAATCTTATAGTGCGTTATATTATTTTTATCTTCTTTGGTATAAGGGAATTTTTTGGGATTAGAGGTCTTTGTTAATGTATCTGTGTAGACAGGGGTCATCTTCTGGAAAATGAACATTCATATGGTATGGGACAGACCAAGGTCTGGTGTTAATGCACACAAAATGTTTCCAGAACTGGGTTAGTATTGCACTAACTATATGCTGTTTTTATTTAACCAAGCATGATGGGCAACAAAATGATGGGTAATAATCAACAAAATGTTGGGGAAAAACAAAAAAACAATGAAGACAAACAACTAAATGTTGGGGAAAAACAGCAAAATGTTAGGGAAAAACAACAAAATAATGGTGAAAAACAACAAAATGTCATGGAAAAACTACAAAATGGAGAAAAACTACAAAACAATGGGCAAAAACAACAAAACGTTAGGGAAAAACAACAAAATGTTGGGGAAAAACAACAAAATAATGGTGAAAAACAGCAAAATGTTAGGGAAATACAACAAAAATACTGCACTAAAAACAATAAAATACTGAGGAAAACAGCAAAATACTGCGACAACAACAAAATGTTGGACAAAAACAACAAAATACTCC
>OOFC01025688.1:0-12003 GCA_900323345.1 Pseudochromis fuscus | reverse complement strand
TAAAAGGACCAGTTTGGACTAAGTAGCCTTTTGATTTACCGTATTTTCCGGACTATAAGTCGCTACTTTTTTCCGACGCTTTGAACTTAAACACTGGTGTTTCTCATGTATCGGTGGCACGAAGCTCGTTAGCTTTTTACAAGCTAGCAAGCTCCGTGCCGCCAATACATTTAGCATCGTCACATCAGACCCGGTCAGAGTGGACCACATGAAACTGTTGGAATAAATTCAATAGCGGCTTATAGACAGGTGCGCTCAATAGTCCGGAAAATACGGTATTTTTTTGTCTAAATTAATGTTTTCGTGCTGTGAACTAAGAAACTAAGTTAATGGCAGAACAGTGTTTCAAACCATGATTCTGGATGCATTCTGGTGCCCCATAAAGTGTAGTTAAGTTTAAAGTAATACTTAGTAGACAGCTCTAGTCCATTGTGTGCACAAATATAGTCAACTTGTCATTTCGGTGGTGTCAAAATTTGACAGAAGCTTTTATACCAAAACATCATAGACATCACAGCAAGGAACACAAGGAAGTGTCCAGCTCAGAAGTGGAACCTTTGTGGTTTGTTGACAACTGTTCACCTCATTAAGATGCATCAATAGATTTTAATTTCAGATTACAACTGTTTTGATGTTGCAGAGTGGATAAAGTCGAAGATATCTGGGCAGCAGTGTGAGCCTCTGGAGTTGGACAAAGAAGACAGAAGGCGGATTGAAGAGATCAAGAGAGAGCTGCTGTTAAAAAACCCAATGAAGGTAATCCTCTCATTAAGATTACCTTTACACAGTAGGCGACCATAGCTATGTTTTTTTGTTTTTTTTTTCCTTTTAAATCTATGTAATTTTACTACGTTTTAAAAGTTTGGGAAATTGTGGACATTTCGTATTCAGTCCAGCTGTGCAAATATTTAAATATAAATATGTTTTGTCACTTCTGTTGTCTGCATCTCACTGTTGGACAGTACAGTGTCCGTGCTCAAGGTAACTGGTGTGTTGCAGGCATGGTGTGTCAACAGATTTTTAAAAAGTTCCTGCTTTTTTGCCAGTTCAGGTTTGCAGTGCAAAAGATTTTTCTCTTTAAATCTTTGATGGCTGAATGAATTTGTAGGATAACACAAACCATGGTTCACAGTTTGACACAGACCTGTTTATTTGCTTCTTCCAGAGCCAGTGGAGCACAGACACAGAGAGCAGCGCAGCGTCCAGTGTTCGGGTTCAGAGGGAGCTCGATCCGCCTCATTCGGCAGAGACACTTGCTCCTCTCAGGAATGCGAACACAAAGCCATCCCAGACCTCACGAGGCCTCGGCACCAACCCTCCTGACTCCAACAAGCTGCTACAAAATGCTCCTCATCCAGATCTAGAGGCTCGAGTATGTGAGATCGCCGCCAGGGAAGGAGTGATCCTCCCTAGAAAAAACCCTCAGGCCCTCACATCTATCACCATCGCCACCCGCAGGACCTCGACCTCCCCCTCACCTTCCAGCTCCCCTGCACCTCCCCTCAGTCCAGCTCCAGAGCCACTGCACCTGGCCGAGCTCTCCACAGAAACTGTCATACCACCAACAACCAGCAGGCAGCTTCACCCGAGTCTGGATGAGGAGGATCCAGCTGTTTTAGCTCAGACAAGCACCAGAGAGCCACCAGCAGTGCATGAACCTAGCAGTAGTCAGTACACTCAGTCAGCAGTAGGGAATCAGGAGAGGCAGGGAGCAGTGGGAGGCCAATCTGAAGACCATGTCCCAGGTTCTCAGGATTTAGGTGGAGAGGATCAACAGCCATTCAGGAGAGGGGATGAGTTATCTGTCCAGAACAGCTCAGTTACTGGCAATGGTCTTGCAGCAAATCAGGCCACAGGCTCATCCACTGTTCAATCCCAAACCACGACAGATCACATCTCACATGTCCATCTCACTCTGTCCCCTAAGACTATTAGTCGCACCATTACCACCACTGTCCCCTCTGGTCCTCTTAAAGATGTCTCAGGGCTGTCACGTAAAGAATTTGTCCCCCTCAGACACTCCCCATCAGCTGTCAGCAGTCCAGACGAAGGTGTCGGTCTGACCAGTCCGCCGGAGTGGTGCGACACCCGGGAGCCAGTGAGACAGCGGGCGCCTGAGAGATCGGACACGTCCACCATGTTTAAAACTGCTGTTCCTCAGAGACGAACCACCTCCCTCGCCACACAGTTTTTTACACCCCGTCACAGATCTGAGATATCACCCAGAGCCTTCACTGCTGAAACTCCAGGTGGACTTTTCAGATTTTAACTTTTTAGATTTAAACGTTAATATCAACAAGGTTTTATTTTAAACCTGTGTGGGAGTTAAAGATGTTTTTGTGTGTGTGTGTTCCCTGTCATTGCTACAGTGCCCGTCCTGCTGCCGTACAAACCTCATGGCAGTGAGGAGTTCTTCTACGTTCCTCAGACAGAGGCTGAAGCTTCTTCTACTGAACGCTCTGATACCACCATGGAGAGCTCCCACACAGGTACAGCTGCTGTCTTCTTTAAGGAGAATTATTTCTATACAGATGTGCTCAGGTGTCGTCGGCTAACAAAAGAACAACAGTCCAGCTGCAGACCCTTTGTTGTATGTCACTCTTCTTTTTGTGTCCTGTTATTTTTGGCTGACATCTCTGATCAGTAATGAAAATATCAGATGCTTCAAGTGTGTGTTTCTGTTTGCAGGGTTTACATTGAATAGGTTTTTTCACCTTTAAAATTGTCTGAACTCAAACAGAAAATAGTAAAGAGAAAATGTAATAAACCAGAAATCAAGAGATGGATTCAGAGAATTAAATTGTCAGTTGAATTTGTGATGAGCGATGAGGGTCTGTTCATTCAGCCCTTCCCTGTTTGGGCAGCAGCTGCTCCCTTTGTAACCTACACCAGGCAGCTTATTAATTATTCATGTTCAGGGGCTGAGTGGGACAAAGGCAGAGCTGAGGCCCAGCAGAGGACAGAAGAAGGGCTGCAAGTCACTGAACATCTCCTGTGTTCGATATTTTGGTCATGTTTCCAGCTGCAGTCTTGGTTTTATCTGAATAGCTCCCATCATGAGGTAAAACAAAAAACACTCTTGTATTGTAACCAGGCTCAGACGACGCCGTGCCTCCTCGCTTCAGCAGCGAGGTCCTCGGGCACCAGGACCCAGGCCTCGACCGTGGAGTCACCATCAGACACACAGAGGGAATCTACAACAAGAAGCTGAAAACAGCCACCTTCAAAATGCAGGGACCTGAACACACAGGTGGGCTGAACAAACACACACAAAATCATGCAACATGTACCAACCCCTGCATGTCTATGATGTGCCAAGACAACACAACAACAAGCATTTGTGGCAGGGAGGTCATGTAGATCATCTGTGCCAAGCAAGAAGTCACATTTACATGAGTGAACACATTTATTTTCTGTGCCAGTGCAGAAATGAAGATCAGTCGATCAGTATTCACTTGTTGTTCAGTATACACATTTGTTAGACCCATGCTTTGTCCAGTTCTGTATACAGTCTTTTGCAAATGCACAGAAAAAGGTGGATGGATGGATGGACTGATGGACTGATGAGCTATTTTGGCTCCCGATCCCAGTCTTTTGATTTTTGAGTATCTAGAAATCTTAGGTGGTGTAAACATCTTGACTTGAATCGTCACCAAGTACAATCTGTACTTACATCTTTAGACGAGTGTAATTCTGTACTTTGTGGTCATGTGCAAAGTGTTTTATGATGCAGGTTCGGGGTTTTGTTTTTCTATATTGAGAAGCCACACAGAGTTCATTGTACATTTTTTGTATAATGACAATTTTCATTCATTCATTTTGCACTTTGAGGACAGGTGTCCTGTCCAGCCAGAGACAGGGACTAAAAACAAAACCTTATGATGCCTGGGGGTATGTGCACAGGGAATTTTTTGCAGTAAATTTTCAGACAAAATAAATTCTTGACTTGAAAAGTAAGCATCAATATTATAGTGAGAGTTTGGCTGAAGTTCTACATCATATTCTGTTTAATTAGTGCCCAGAAATGCAAACGAGGACCGCTCGTTTGCATTTATTTTATACCTTTTCTGTGAGTAGTGTGAGTTTTTGGTCAGCTGGTGCATACCATCAATATGACTGGATCATTTGCTAAACTATAGGGTCTTACTTTGTTGTGTTCATACACCCAAATGAGTAACTCAGGCTTACAAGTAAAATCCACTTAACTGTAATATAATTAATTAAAGTTACAGGTTGTGCAGTCTACTCTGTTAACTAGAGATCTAAATTAGTCGGCTCTAGGTGAGATGGAGCTGGTTAGAATAGAAATGGCACAGAACAGCTGTTTCTCAAATGAACCGTATGAAAAACCCAACATGTTGCTGTGGAGAAGTACCATACTGTTGTCTCACTTCAGTCATTGTGGATGTATCACCTCCTCAGACACCTCTCAGTCATGTCTAGCTCCAAGAAAGCCACATGCTGTTGTCACTCATTGGTCGAGGCTTCGAAATTCCACAAACCAATGGGTGGCTTCACTGTGGCTAACGTTGGCTTGCTAGCTATGGTGTTTTCTTGTGTTTCAATGGTCCAATTAAATTTCTCCTAACATTTTGTCCCACCTACAGATCTGTTTTTTTGCTAAAAATTAATCAGAATCCAGAAGTTTGATGTTTTAGTGTGACTTTAATATCTTTCATGTGTGATTCTGTTCAGTGTTTTTCTGTCTGTGTACAAACTGATGGATAATAAAACAGTTTGAATGTTTTTTATATCGCTCTCCTTCAGATGCCTCAGGAGCAGTGAGTAAAATGAGTCAAACTCCAGAGCTGCCTTTATCCAGCCACCAAGATGTGTTGAAGAGAGACCAGGGAACCAGCCCGGTCCAGTTCCTCCATTATGATGAACCAGAGCTGAGCCGAGCCACAACAACGGTCTATCACGGGGGAAGCAGTCGCCTGGTCCAAACCTCCATCCCTCTGACAGGAGGGGAACGAGACCAGCAGGGCAGCATCACTCTGGACCAGCTGTGGCAGAAGTTCTGTGACCGCTGGGACATCGAGAAGTCCCGTCCAACCAGTGACAAAGAGACATCGCTGCTGGAGCGTCTAGAGCGCCTTTCCCGACTCATTCACAGCACGAGGGATCCTAGTGTCTCTGCACAGGAGGAGGAGCATTACCCTGAACAGAAGCTGAGGAGGAGGAGAGAGAGAGAGGCGAAGAGAAGCGTCCGTGGTGAGGTGGTCATCGTTGGAGGAGGAGGAAATGCTAAACCCTCCATCCAGCTGAGGCTTCAGGACTCCTCGCAGCCTGCAGAGGACGACAGCCACGCCTCCTCCTCCTCCTCCTCCTTCTCCCTCAGCTCCTCCCACAGTCAGCACCTCTCACCCGGAGACAGAGACGGAGCAGAGACCCTGTCCACCACGTCCGGCTCCATGTCCACCGTGGACACGGCCCGACTGATCCGAGCCTTCGGCGCCCACAGAGTCCAGCACCTGAAAACCAAGTCCAGCCTCAGTAAACTGTACAGCACCATCAACAGGCAGAAAGAAGGGAGGGAGCAGAGGAGGGGGACACACAGAGACCCTCCTCACACCATCACCCCGTCAGACACCGAGGGATCAGTACGTACATGTGTCAGTCTCTCATCAGAGGTGTTTAATATTCAGATTTAACTATTGGTACAATAAATATTTCTTGACGATACCAAAGTTCTTACTGTAGTGTAACAGTTATCTACCAGTGTGACATCTTCATCCACAATCTGTGCTCTGAGCTGTTGAATTTCACCTAGAAGGACTTCAAGGATCATCTGTACCATCAGCTGCTAATATTTAGGCACAAGCTAACACATAACCTGGTTATTACAGGTAAACATGGCTGAACCTTTAACACCACTGTATTTGTCTCCAGGTTGTTGCTGATTCTGCATCATCACCCAGCAAGTACACCGCCCCCTCTCACCAC
The DNA here is from genome assembly GCA_900323345.1 of Pseudochromis fuscus. Taxonomy (NCBI): domain Eukaryota; kingdom Metazoa; phylum Chordata; class Actinopteri; family Pseudochromidae; genus Pseudochromis; species Pseudochromis fuscus. The sequence goes on along the minus strand of OOFC01025688.1, from coordinate 6,057 downwards.
GGCCCCTCCAGGTCTCTGGCAGCCAAGAAGGCTGTGAAACTGGTCAACAAGAGCGTCCAGGCCGGTGAGTGGAGGTCGCTCCCATTAATGAGCATTGATGTGGTCATTCTTCTGGTCTGAGGTTGTTTTTGAAAGACGTTTGTAGTAAAATCTTTCTGAAAACTGTCTCTGTGTCCTCCAGCAGGACACAGGTGAACCAGACAGAGACAATGGACGAAAATGCAAGTTTAAAATATTTTGAAATGAGTATTGATGAGGTTTATCTTGTTATGAGGTTTACACTCAGCTTCATTCAGCTTTGACCTGTTGGCTCATGATGAATGGTGACATAGTAAAACTGGAAACTAACTTTGTTTAAGTTCTATATTTGTGTTGTTAAAAGAATGAAAGATGTATTTCTTTACAGCAGCAATGACATGTCACCACCATCAGTGTGATGCAGAAACAATGAACCATGAAATCCCTTTTGTTCTAAACTCATTTTCTTTAACAAATCAAACCTTGTGTGTTCCTCAGGTGACCTGGAGATCGTCAGTAACGGCACTCGACAACACACCAGAGACGTTGGAACCACGTTCCCGTCTCCCCGTGAAGCCGGAGCGTTCAGACAGAGTTCACCATCATCATCATCATCATCACTGAGAGGAGGACAGAGGAGCCCGTCAAAAGCTCCGAGCGTCCAGAAGCAGAGAAAGAGCAAGAAGAGCTCAGCAAAGCTTTATCCTGAAGGTATGAGAGGATGTATATAACTTATTAACTTTCACTGTTTCAGTCTGGTAGAGTTTTCATCTTCCTCACGGTGCAGCTACAGTTTAATGTCAGAGTAAAACCCTTGTTTCATTTTGCTGATGTAAATTTCTCTTCAGGTGTCTCTTGGTTCATCCCGGCTGACGACCTGAGGTCCGAGTCGAGGAAGGAGAACCGGCCGGAGGAGGAGGCGTCTCCATGGAAACCGAGCACCGCCTGGTTTGAGCCGTACAGCAAAATCCCTCCGTGGAGAGAGCCGCTCAGACAGAGACAAGTCCACGAAGACAGAAACAGACAACCCAGTGTGGGACGTCTGTCTAAACCCGACCAGGATCCTGCAGGAAAAACAGGGACTTCAGGTCTGGCACGAGTCTCTCTGCAGGTTAGTTTATTTATTTAATCATTAAAAAAAATCAAGAAAGTAGATTCTACTACTACTTTAAGTTAAAATTACTGCAAGACCAGGAAAACCTGAATGAGGTCACGTGTCCCAACTGAACTGTGCCTTTTTTTAAGTCTCACTGTGGTTCCCCTCCCGTCCTGCAGGAGGCTCTGGAGCTGCGTCGTCCAGAGTTCATCTCCCGGTCCAGACAGAGGCTGAAGTGTCTGTCTGTGCAGGTGGAGGAGAGGAGGCTCCAGGAGGAGCTGAGCAGAGAGAGAGGGGAGCTGCTGTTCGGCCGGCCGGGGGGAGCTGCCCGGCTGCAGAGGCCTGCAGGTACTGACACCCACTGATGCTCTGTCCACACAGCAGCACGGCCGTCACTGTGTCCCTGCTGCTGGGCTGGAAGGTCAACTACTGTCTGTTACTCAGTGATTTGTTCTGTGTGTGAAGGCACCGCGCTGCTCAGGAGGGCTGTTCCCAGGAAGGAGATGATCCAGAGGTCCAAACAGTGAGTTTAAAACATTTTCTTTTCCTGTTTGATTATTTAATTGTGGCAAAACATGTTACTCTGTAGACACAGCAAACTCTCCGTTATTTAATAAGCTGTTCAGGCCTTTATTGTTTAGCTTTTTAAAGCAGGGAGCCCTAAACAACCCAAATATTGTAAATCAGTATTGACACTCCAGTGTAGTTCATCAGCTGGTAGGATTTTATTATTTAAAGTCCACCTGAAGCAGCATTTCCAGAGGATCGAACTCAGGGTTTTTCACACCTGGTCCTCGAGACCCCCCATCCTGCATGTTTTAGATGTGTCCCTCTTCCAACACCTGATTCAAACGACCAGCTCATCATCAAGCTGCAGAAGCCTGATATCGATCCTGATCATTTGAATCAGGTGTTGGAAGAGGGAAACATCAGTAACATGCAGGATAGGGGGTCCCGAGGATTGGACTTGAAAAACCCTGATCTAACTTCTCCAATGTGACGGACTTCTGGTAAAACAGGATCTGTAGGCAGGACAGAGAAGCATCACAACCACACATCACAGCTGATGTTAACCAGTATTAACTAAAATAATGTTCCAGCTAACTACTGAACTCTACGACAGCTGCTACTCTGTCATGGTTTTCTGGTTGTAATCTGAACTGTGCTGCTCACATCAGGTGGATTGAACGACACTGTTGGTTGAAATTTTACTTAATTCTAAACAATAAATAACCAGGAAGTAATTGATTACAACTTTTGATATAAAAAAAACAAAAAGCTGAGTGGTTAGCTTAGTATTTCTGTAATGAAGTATTTATCAGTACACACATCCACCAGCTCTGACATCTGAAAGTAGCTTCTCTGAATCTGTCACCACATGTTTTTAACAGTAAGTTAGTTTTTGACTTGGCTTCGTTTCTCCATCAGGATTTATGAGAATCTCCCGGAGGTGCAGAGGAGGAGAGAAGAGGAGCGAAGGAAAGCAGAGTATCGATCGTACCGACTGAACGCTCAGCTGTACAACAAGGTACGACAACTACACACATACACACACATACATGGTTATCTGTGGACTCCAAACCAACTTATTGATTTTAAAGGATGTTTTCTATCAAAGCCTCTGATGGAGACATGAGATCACTGACGTCCAGGTTTGTGTTTCCAGAGAATCACAAACCATGTCCTGGGGAGGAGATCAGCCTGGCAGTGATCAGCTTTTATACTGTAGATCAAATAATGAAGTTTTATTACAAAACTACCTGTTTTAACTCTAATGTAGCTTCTATTTATTTGGACCAAATGTTATTGAAAAGTAGAATTTTACTCAAACGTCACAAATGTTTTTTGTACTTTTCTAAACCAGTGGAAACTTTTAAATGTTAAAATAAAACAAAAAAGATTTCAGATATTTTTTTTAATCTTGATCCAAACTTTACAGATAATAATGTCGACACAGATTCACTGGCTTTAGTATCTTTAATGAAGAGTTATTGTTTGTGCGAGAGCAGAAAGCCACACGAGGAGGAGACGAGACAAAGCTGCAGATTGAGAACATCAGCTGCCCAGAGAAACAACAGAGGCAATAAATAATAATCCCTCATCTACACTCACGTAGAGGCTCAGTAATGAAATCAAATAAAACTTCAAGTCATGACAGAACTCTGTAAACAAACATTAAATAAAACAGTGAGCAGGGATTAATGAACTAAAAACAGACGTGATGAAGAGAAACAAAGATTCTTTGGCAACGATGGAGTTTTGCTTTTCAATGTTTAAATGAAACAGAAACAATAAGGCGACAGGTGAGCGACTCTGCAGGACAGTAGGTAACAGTCCACTCCTGTAACTCTGTAATGTTACCAATACACTTTCTATATCCCCAGCATGGACAAGCAGTACACAGTAATGAGGGGAATTAATAAATACTAAAATAATTTAAACCATTTATCCTTCATCTGACTAAAGTGCAGCCAGATTGTTTTAAATCAACAAATCTGCAACAGAGTTTCAAACAGTAAATCCACTGAGCTGCATCAGCTTCAGTCGAATGAAACCAGAGGGACACTGAGCTCCTCCCACTCACCTCCCATCATGTGCAGGACTCACTTCTCTCTGGTTTCTTTGATAAATGTGCAAAAAGGTCTTTGTTCAAACCACAGTAAAACACCATCATCATTAACCTCAGCATCACACAGTCTGTTCCCTTTACACACTTAGAAAAATGGACACACACACACCACAGTGACACAACAGGCTCATGATTCTTCACATCTGCTGTAACTTGAAGCAACATCCAGTGTGGTGGCTGAAGTAAACCACAGAGAGCAGACTGCACACCAGGACTGAACAGGACCAGGCTTTCAGTGAGTCCAGAGCAGAAAATACAAAGATGGAGTCGAGATGTTTTCACCCAGCTGAGTGTTTACAGCCTGAAGAAGTCACAACTGTAACCAACAAATTAAAGTAACTAAAGTTTCATCTTTGCAACAAAGTTACTTCATCTGACTACAAAACTAAATTTAGACAAAATCCAAAGATGGAGTCGGGATGTTTTCATCCAGCTGAGTGTTCACAGCAGAAATGATGAAATCAAAACTTCCATTTTAGTTTAGCTTTTTAAAAAGTGCAAAAATTTACTTGAGTTAGTAAAATTAACAATTCATGTGCAATGAATTTAATCAATTACTCTCAATATTTTTGAAGATAAAATGTCAGAAAATAGTAAAATAATAAATTAAACTTTAATCTCATCATTTTCCTTCATTTTAAATCCTAAAGATGTTTTAACATATGACAAATAAATAAAAGCAGCAAAGTTAAAAATCTTAAATCAGAATATGATTGACAGTCTTGAAAAAATGACAACAATAATAATCAAAATGGCTGCCGTTAAACTGTCAGGTGACTCATCACTGCAGAGACGTTACTGACGGACTCCAGCCCACTGTCAGGACAGAGGCTGTGATCTCACCACTGTTCAGTCGTGGTGTGGAGATGAAGCAGATGGTGGGTGTGGGTGCAGCAGGCAGGATCACAGGCAGGTGGAGGTTAGGTCCGCAGCAGGCTGTGGACCCTCTGCAGCTGACACTGGGACAGGACGAGGCGGTGGACCTGCTCCTGACCCCGAGGACATGGGACCATGACCCGACCCACCAGCACCGTGTCGCCCTGCTTCTCCTCCTTGGCCTGGAACAGAGACATGGAGATCTGATGAGGGACCAGTTCATTTGGTGAGACTCAGAAACTAAACTGTTTCCTGACATCTGGTTGAATGACATCATATACTGTAACTTCCTTCACAACACTGCACGATCAACACAAAAGTCAGAATGTAACTATAGTAGTAATACCACGAGTTTCTTTGACATATTAAACCATGACTTTTTTTTACCACATACTGTACGTTTTTTACAACCTACTATAGTATGAGCTATTTTTTTACACCACACTGTAAGATGACCTATTTTGTACCCCATACTATAGTATGACTTTTTTATCAGATTTTGGACGACAGATTTTTTTCATTGTTTTGGACGACATGCTATAGTATGACTTTTTTTCATGGTTTTTGACGACATGCTATAGTATGACTTTTTTATCAGATTTTGGACGACATGCTATGGTATGACTTTTTTATCAGATTTTGGACGACATGCTATGGTATGACTTTTTTATCAGATTTTGGACGACATGCTATGGTATGACTTTTTTATCAGATTTTGGACGACATGCTATAGTATGACTTTTTATCATGAGATTTTGGACGACATGCTGTAGTGTGACTTTTTTTCATATTTTTGACGACATGCTATGGTGTGACTTTTTTATCAGATTTTGGACGACATGCTATGGTATGACTTTTTTATCAGATTTTGGACGACATGCTATGGTATGACTTTTTTATCAGATTTTGGACGACATGCTATGGTATGACTTTTTTATCAGATTTTGGACGACATGCTGTAGTATGACTTTTTTATCAGATTTTGGACGACATGCTATGGTATGACTTTTTTTCAGGTTTTGGACGACATGCTATAGTGTGACTTTTTTATCATATTTTGGACGACATGCTATAGTGTGACTTTTTTTCATGGTTTTGGACGACATGCTATGGTGTGACTTTTTTATCAGATTTTGGACGACATGCTATGGTGTGACTTTTTTATCAGATTTTGGACGACATGCTATAGTGTGACTTTTTTTCATTGTTTTGGACGACATGCTGTAGTGTGACTTTTTTTCATGAGATTTTGGACGACATGCTGTAGTGTGACTTTTTTTCATGAGATTTTGGACGACATGCTATAGTGTGACTTTTTTTCATGGTTTTGGACGACATGCTATAGTGTGACTTTTTATCATATTTTGGACGACATGCTATGGTATGACTTTTTTCATGGTTTTGGACGACATGCTATGGTGTGACTTTTTTTCATTGT
>OOFC01025679.1:0-14206 GCA_900323345.1 Pseudochromis fuscus | reverse complement strand
GGTGTGAGTGCACCAGCTGTTCCCGTTTCATCCGTGTCCTGCGCCGTTAAAGCTGCACCAGCTCCTGGCCTGAAAATAAACGTGTGTCCTCGGTGCAGGCGAGGAGACGTCTCGTCCTCTTTCAGGTCTCACTGGACAAAACTCTGATGTCGGGGACAGTTTTCTGTCCACCAGCAGTGACTGGGAGAAGACTCAGCAGCTTTCAGGGAAATCAAAAACTGTTACTCACCACTATTACCTGCTGAAAACACATCTTCATTACAGAGATATTAGCCTCCAAAACCAGGAAGATTTAGGGGCGTGGCAAGTTTGATTGACAGGTCTGGTCTTCACTGATTTCTACACATTTGACGGTGGCCTCCAATTCAACGGTCAGACCCGCCTCCTCACTCCTCCCATCATGTCCAAATATGGTCACTTCAAAAAACCAACACGACCACGTTCAAAAGCCAAACACCTCAAAATGTGTTCACAACCTAACGGGTGGCGTCACTGCGACCACGCCCCTCTCTGAGCTCCAGTCTGTGGAGGGACTGAACCACATCAGAGGACGATGCTGAAATGCTTTCCCACTGAACTACCACCATCAGACCAGCAGGGGCAGCAGAGAGCCAGGTGTGGGTGAGTCAGTGTTCGTCAACACATCGTGTGCACAAACACACACGTGTAAATATAAACAATGACACAGGCAGAAACCTCACATGTACACATGTACGACCTCAGTTTTTGGCTCAGCAAGTCCAAAGACTCTCTCCTCCTCCTCCTCTTCCTCCTCTTCCTCCTCCTCCTCTTCCTCCTCTTCCTCCTCCTCTCCCTCCTCCTCCTCCTCCTCCTCCTCCTCCTCCTCCTCCTCTTCCTCCTCTCCATTTCTACCTTCCTCTCTTCTGTCAAACAATCCTCTCACCACACTGCACTCAAACAACAAACTAACTGCTAACCTTATGGGGACTCACACTGTGAAGCGACTGTTCTTCTTGTGCAGTGTTTTCCTCTGCAGACACTGAAGCCCACCAGGCAACACAGAGTTAAATTACTTTGCTAAACCCAGTCACAATTAGGAAGGATTGTGTAATTCAGAGCTCAAGGGGCACGTTTCCCCTGATTTACCACAATCCGTTCAATTAAGAGCAGATTAGCACCTGAGGGCTGACAAAGAGGTGATTTAATTAACCTCAGCCTATTAGTGTGAGAACATTGCTTTTGTTTCGGAGTAACTCAACAAGCCACAATAAACCTACATCTACACTGTTTCACATGACTGATGATGCAATTACTGTAAGCACACCGGGTGGGGTGGAGCAAAATATGATCATGCTCAATTAGTGTAATTACTTCATATGAGATTTCTTTTATCTTAACATACATATGAAACATAAACAAGTACCGTATTTTCCTGACTATTGAGCGCACCTGTCTTCCACTCGTCCACTCTGACCGGGTCTGATGTGACGAGGCTAGCATGCGCAACCCGGCAGGACAGAGCTTGCTAGCTTGTAAAAAGCTAACGAGCTTCGTGCCGCCGATACATGAACCACACCAGTGTTTAAGCTGCAGGGTTCAAAGTGTCGGAAAAAAGTAGCGGCTTATAGTCTGGAAAATACGGTACATATTACTGTCTAATAGGCTTTATTCAGCAGGTACTGACTCACCACTCAGATGTAACTTGTGTATCACTGTGTGTGGTCTAAGCAGTAGACTCTCACACACACTGGTTCAACATTGACATAAACACTAAAACTCTAGTGTCACAGATAATGATTTATCACAATACTTATTACTAAACAAATCCTACCAATGGACTGAAACATGTGGCGAGCTGGGGCTTAGCAGGTGATGACACATGTAAGGTTGGGGGTTCGACTCCCGGCTCCTCCGGTCTACATGTTAAAGTGTCATTAAGCAGTGCACTGAGCCTCACGATGCTCCTGATGTTAGCCAGCATGGCAGCTCTGTTTCCACTGGTCGGGAAATTTAGAGGCAAAAACAACATGTAAAGCTCCAACGACCATATTCACCCAAAGATAATCAATCCAGTACGACAGCTCTGCTGAACCACTTCAACATCAACAGTCCTGGTGGTAACAGCTGATCAAAGTGCACACTCCAATGTTTTAAATCTCCTGGTTTCAATAAATAAAGAGAGGTTGAAATACTTCTCTCTTGTTATGAAGCGTCACTGACAGTGCAGCTGAGTGGTCACCATAGGCCTGAAGCAAACAAGTGAGACAAAAAAATACAAAGCAGTAAAAAATGAGAATAAGCTGCTAGTTTATTCATAAATCAGAATCTTTAAGAGAAAAGTGAAATTACAGTGTAATGTACAGACCACCACTTCCAGCTGAATGTCACAGGTGCATGTTCTGCAGCATCAGCCTCCCTGTTTTAGTTTAGCATCCTAGCATGCTAGCACTCGTAAACCAACTAATACAACAAGGCCAGCTGTGGCTGATGTTAGGTATTTGATCATCAACCTAAACACTGGATGAATGAGACTTTTCACCTGATTGTCTGACTGGATGAAGGATTCGATCCATCCTCTGGGCTCCATGGATCTCTGCTACAACCATCCATCTCACGGAGGCTGAGATATTTCAGACCAAAGTGGTTGATCAAGTAGCCTGAGCCCAGGTTCCTAAATCTCCTCACCTCACCTTTAACTTACCGGGAGCTAATGACAGTGGAAACACGTCGACTCCATAAGCAACAGAGCACATTAATTAATCTGCCTTTCCATTCATGTGGAGGCAGGTTGGGGGGTGGGGGGTGGAGCGGTGTGGATGTGGGCTCTGAGCAGACTGATTAACACATACCTACAACCAGTGTGTGGAAAAACAGTTTAACAATAAGAGCATGCTTCACAGTGACTAATACAGAGCACCCACTCATCTTAAGAGCGAGTTTGGAGTGAATGCAACATGCTCTGAATGCTCAGGGAGACAGAGCAGATTTATTACACCATTATTCGTCTGCACACAAAATACATCTGTGTCATGTCAGCCCATTTAAAAGGTGAAATTACCCACAAAACATGTACATTTATATGACTGACTGATTATGTATTCACCACCAAACACAGAAAACAAACTCGCATGAATAAAATGAAATTCCTCCAGCGGCGGAGTGATCAGAATTTGTAATGGGCTATTGATTGAAACCACACATAGGTGATTGCAGGAGGGCACATCAAGACCACTTCATCCATCAGGCCTGTCAGGGCTCCCCAGCAGGAGCACCAGGCAACAACACATCATTAAAGACGGCGGGTACTTATTCACACATAACTCACACTATTTTGGAGCTGCTAAACCCACACCCGGCTCCGGCTGTGATTTAGGAGCACTTCCTGCAGCAGGCATCAATATCAATTACTGTTGCTAAAAGATGTATTTAGGAAAGGGAGGAAAAGATCTACCAGACATTCATTTAGTTTACAACCGGGGTCTCTAAGCAATCTAATTACACTAACAGTCCTGAAAGACCGCCTTTAGTCAAAATGGAAACCAGGCAATCAGGTGACAACATGCTGATGGAAACAAACCAAGAGGCAGATGTGGTTCAGCACACTGAGCGACAGAGGGAAAGACTTCTAATGAAAAGGAAAGTTTAACCTTCTTCACTGTTCACTTCATTAGATTTGTTTGTCTCCATGAATGTTTTAAATGGCCAACATTTTTTCACTTGTGAGTTTATGCTTTTATCCAGGTCTTATGACCAATAACTGCAAACAGCTGAGAGCAAATCCACTTGTAAAAATTCTTGACCTTTTGGTAAAAAAGATTCTGTTTCAGCCGACTCTCTGCTGCTGAGACCATCACATCTTCTGATTTTCAGGACTTAACAATAACAAGACACAAGTCAGTGAATAACTGTTACAGCATTGTTCTCTGTATGTAACAACAGATATGTCTGAAAATACACCTGGAGGATGAATTAGTCCAAAACAAAATAGGCTTTATGTAAAGAAAACAGAGAGAGAAAGAGAGATAGAAGTAACACAATGTCTAGTAGAGAAATACATTAATATTCAATAAACTAAGTGATAATATTTGGTGTCATATTTCATTATGAAGACTTGTTTGGATGCTTCAAACGGGCTCAGGAGTCAATCAAAATATTAAAGCTACTGTATTACACTGTTAATATGAACTCAGCACTTTAATTAAAAAACTTCAACCTTTAATCATTTCAAAATAAATCTCACTATGACTATTTAAGTGGACAGAAATGCTTCATTTATTAACCAGGCTTTTATTGTGAAATATGTGCAGACACATGATGTTAAGCTTGGTTCCTGTGTCCACTTTCTGACAGCTTCCTGTGAAGTTCAGCGTGGGCGGAGCTAAGGTTCCTACAGACACAGAGCACTACATCTGTCCAGCTTCAATATTAATATGTGAGGGATCAGAGTTGTTGGAGGATGTCAGCAAGTCTGTGCAGTGACAGCAGCAATGTGGGCTGTCCTCATGCCCTTAGAGACATGGTTCCCATTCGCATGGTCGAAAGGCCTGGGACCAGTGGTGTAAACATGGACGGTGCAAACATGGACTGGGGCCCATACACTGTAAGGGGCCCATGAAGGAAGGAAAAAAAAATTAATGTGAAGGGAACGGCTTGGGGCGGGTCGGTAAGGTGACGCCGAGTGGCTGGTATGGGAGGAGGAAAAGAGCATTTGTCCAATCACGTAGATACCTGTCAGTCATGATGGTGTGAGGTGAGTTGTTTCTCATTTCAGCAAGAAAAAAAAGCAAGTGGATAAAAATTGATGAGAAAACGTAGCATCCCGTTTAGCGTTAGCCTAGCCTCTCTTGAGTGGCTGTGTGTGTGTGTGTGTGTTTGTGTGCAGGCCTGCGTGTAGTGTGCATGAGGTACGCTTGTGTTTCGGGCGGGGGTGGGGGCACAAAAAAAATATTTGCACCGGGGCCTTTACCCATGATGTTACACTAGTGTCTGGGACTGTTAGGATGTTGAAAACAATCCTTCTTGAATATGAACGTCTGAGGCACAAATGTCTGAGGAGGAGCACAAAGAAACACACGATGTGGTGGAAAACAAATATCATGTCAGTGGTGGACTTAACAAAGCTCCTCACATTACAATGACTGTCGATGGTGAAACATAACAGTGAGGATTCAGCATGTATTTATCAATGAATAGAAAAACACTGCCCTATTTGTCATCATCAGATTAAGGTGATAATCACTGTTCTCATCAAACACAGAAATACAAACGTGGTGTGAATTCATGGTGAGATCCTGGACACATCAAGCACGTCACACTCAGCCTCACAGCAGTGACTCGTCTCCTCTGAGAGCAACAAGAAAAACATTTTCATTATTAAAAACAGTCTGCAGTCATGTTTGTTGCAGTGCATTTCCAGGGATTGTGAAATCTTTGTATCCACACTGCTGTCACTCCGACCACATCCCTGCTGCTCTGCATCTCTCATTAAATCATTTACTTTGTGGACACACTGTATCTTCACATCAGGGGACAGGGACACACACTTGTGGGAAATGTCAGTTGTTGCACAATGTTTATATCCAGCTATGACGACGGTAAATATAACATTAAAAATTAGGCTAATGACAGGATACGTGTACACACCCTGTGCAGTGGGTGTACTAATCAAAGGAAAGCAGACATAGCAGGACTTCCACTTTCCCAGAGACCATCAAGCTAATTTAATACAGAGGCTCCACAGTCTTCTAGTACATCATTACACCGATGGGACTCTCAGGAGGTTTGGTGTATGAAGGCATTAACCCAGATGAACTAGTGTTAGTCTTCCCGAGAAGCAGCAATAGAGACTAAATCATGATCCGGGCTCTGTGCAGCAGATAGCTTAAAGATACAGAGACTCCAGGAAACCACATCTCAGCCTTTTATAAAGTATTTTTAACACATGGATCAGTAATCAGAGTCTGAGCTGCTGGGAAACCACTGCACCTGTAATAAAGTGTAACGACATGTAGTCATTGGTGCTTTATTGCAACAATACACTCTCCACTACAAACAACAACAAGGCAGGAGCGCTGTATTTCTAATGCTTTCTTCAATATTGTGAGAGGCGTACAAAATATTTATGATGGTGACAGTGTGCAGAATGTGGGCTGGCAGACTGTAGGCAAGCTAACTACCTCCAACTCTGGTGTCTCTGATTATATTTTACAGATCTGTCTGCCAAAATCCAATTTCCCTTGCAAAGCAGCTCTTTCTTGACACCCAGAGATAAAAGACCACGCTGTGACAAGAAGCACATTCAACAACTCAGGCTTTCAGGAGGCTGCTTTGCTGGATTTGACATTCATACGGCGTCAACTCAAAGTGCGTACATGCATATAGAGTTGTACAGTATGCAGGGACACGGGGGAACAGACACAAGGAGCGAGCAAAAGAAAACAGTTTTTTAAAGAGTTGACGTCAGTGTGCGGAGACGGCTCAGTGTGTCCTGGAAATGAATCGAAGGTTTGGAAAAGTCAGTGCCTGTAAAGTGACACGTCCCTTCAGCTCAGGAGGATCCTTCAAACATGAGCCAGCCATCAGCTCACCTCTGGAGCACTGTCATTACTGCAGATCGCTGTGTGAACACATCTGAATCATTTGTGGAAACTCAGGAAAATGTCATTTGCTTTTCTGCTGAAATCGTCTCAAGTGCTAAACTCTCTTTGGTTTTGTTCAGTCTCCTCAGAGTCAGATGGAGGGAGCTCGGCTTTCTGCGTGTTCACCTGCTCACTGCTTCGTTTGAATGGTTTGAAACTCAGAGGTCAGACCAGAGTGAAAACAGCCTCTGATCTAAATGGCTGAGGGGAGTTCAAGTTTAACAAGTGCAAAATAACTTTGAGTCCAAGGTGAGATAACTGCTGTTACACACTCTTATTAACAAGACCTTGGATATGATTTACTCACACAGTCTGGTAAATCTTCAACACTGTTCCCAGACCCCAGGTGTGGAGGGAGGTTTGAACCTGATCTGCATGAACCTGACACACTGACTCCATTACCTTGTCTTACCTTGCCAGCGCCGCCCTCTGCTCGTCTCCACCATCAACACCTTTCCTGTTCTGTAAATGAGCAGCAACAACACTGCTGAGTGTCTCCAGCTGCAGACACACTGAGGCTCTCGTCTCCATAACTCCCTGTCACTTTAAATAAAAACAACTTTTCTGATCACACTCATTTGCTGAATTCCTTGACAGCTAATGAAGATTGTCTAACAGTGCCGTTTAGTGCTGAACTAATTGCTCAGTGGGCCTTTCAATCTGGCCAACGCTCGCACCCAATTACAATCTCAGTGCGCGCACACACCCCCGCACACACACACACATTTGTGCACCCCCCTCAGCCTCAGTCACTCCCAGTCCTCATCAGCATGCAAATGTACAAACCGTAGTCTGACAGCAGGATGAGAGGCTTAAGTTTCAGACAAAGAGGGGGGTCAGGGCGGCTCAATGCCGGCTAGTTTATGTGGAGCGATAGTTATCAAGCCTGCCAAGCACACAAAAGGTCTTCAGCTTGAAACCATGTCTGCCTGTTAGCTCTGGAGGGATGTGTCTGTGAGATAAACTGAGAGAGGACACAGTGTCAAAAAGTTCTTGTGTTAAATTGTGTTTTACAGAAATGTGTGTTTCACGATGCAACAACAGAGACAGTAGACAGCTTCACCAGGACCAGGTGGAAACAACAGGATCATCCCATCACAACTAGGGTTGGTACCGAAATTCGGTTCCAAGTAGGAACCAAATTAATTTAAGTGAGTACCGGGTACCCATAAAAAAATTATTATTTCGGTTCCGCTTATCGGTTCCTAGATGCTCTTATTTTACACAACGGCTGCATATGGACTTTAGATATCTGCCAGGACCTGTCTGTTACGTAGCTAACACGTCACGTGACGCCGCATGGCAACAGGAAATGGACCGGGGGAAGCAGTCGGAAGTTCCCCCTTTTCCCCCGAATGGGTTCAAGTTCTCGTTCGGGGTCAGTTCCTGACGTAGCACACGTAGCGATGCAACACTGCTTTGTTAACTCAATCATGTTGTAACTAGAATATCCACTTTTTTTCATGGACTGATAGTAACAGGGTAACAGTAGTTTGTTAACAGCAGCTAGCTTGCTAGCTACCTATACAGTAACGTACTGACCTTGTATGATGACGTGGCCCCAACTTGGCTCCTTGCCAGTGGAAAAGCAAACTGGTTCATAGGAGAAATTGGATCTGAACCAACTGACCACCAGGACTAGAACCAGCACTGAACTAGCACCTGTTATTGTTTGGTGGAAAAGGGGTGATTTAAAAAAAAAAGGTTGATGGGCTAATTTTAGTAGAGAGAGCGGCCAACGTGGAAAATGCAACGCGTGTGGGAAATTAATATGTTAAATATACATTTGGCTTCCTGTTTTTTTGTTTTTGGAATCAAAATAATTAATCGATAAGCAGAACCGAAATGAGAATTGGATTCATAAAAATCCTAACGATACCCATCCCTGATCACAACACAGCCATCTTTGTAGCAACAATTTCAGGTGCGCACAAAATCACATTTTAAAAATCCTTCAGAAAAAAAATGTGCAACTCTGTGTTAAGTGTAAAATAGTTTAAGGTGAAGCATCTGTACAATCTGACTTGTAATACAGATCATCCTCTGAGAGCCTCCCTGTCTGACTGCAGTCACAGCAGCACCTCCAACAACATCACTACATATCACTTACAGACGCAGAGGAATGAGATTAATGTGAGGCAGTAATTATGGGTTTACTCCTTCAAGGCTCCTCCAAGATTGTTTTCTTAACACTCCAGAACCACTCGACTCACTTTCATGTCCTCACAAACCCAACGCACGGCGTGGTCACGGCAAAATGCTGAAGAGGAAAAGGAAACGTCGCTCGACAACTACTCGAGTCAAGTACTGACTTCTGTGGGTCAGAGATATAAAACTTCAATATAATGCTTCAAATGATGCTGCTGCTGCTGCTGCACAGCCTTTGGGCTCGTACGCTGCTCTTCAGAGCCGTGGCCCTGCTGTGGCCACGGCTCTGAAGCTGCTCTTCCTCTCATCACACAAAGACCTCAAGGTGCACAATGAGGATAATTTGGTAACTGAGACATACTGTAAATCATCCAATAGTGCACGGTCGGGGCCTCCACTCTCTCTAAGACTCTATTTATAATTTCATCCATCTGATAAGTTTAATTTAGTGTGGACTGAACGTTAAAGTTACTATTAACCCTTAAATGGGCCAGCACACATAAATATTTTGGAAAATAAATTCTTAATTTCATTCATTTCTAATGTATCTGGGATGAAATGAAACTACATTTTTGCCCAGTTAGGGGACACATCTGAACAGTTTCTCCTTTTTAAACAAGTGATGTGTAAATATTTAAACATTTTGTAGCTACTTGCTTTTATTAACCTTTTAAAACCAAACATACTTCTGTTTATATCCAACCTCCATGCTGGTAACACCTCTATATATCTGATTATGTGGAAAGTAAAGGTCTCTAGTTATATATATGCTCAGTGTATCCTCCAGGTCAAAGTGTTATTTATTATTGATCATCCATAAAACACAGTATTTTACATTTTCATTGGAAGGTTGGTATTTTAAATTTGAATACATATTATGCGTAGGGTTTTTAATTTTAGAGTCACATGACCTGAGTACATGGTCCATTCAATCTTTAATGGTCACCACATCACCTGAGTGCTCCTCTGCTCCCACTAATCTGTCAGATGGCTGCATCCCCCACAAAACACACAGCATTGAAAGTTAAAGTTAATACAAACTCAATATTTTCTTCATCAATTTCAAAATAAAAGCCTAGATTTTAACCCCTTAATCCCTAAGCTCTTATTTTGAAATTTCAACTATAGAAAAATACCAGCCACAAGTCTCTGGGGTTTAAAAGGTTAAGTGGTAGACACCCTGTATTCATTAATTGGGCTTTTATTGTGAAATATTCGCAGCTATACTACAATACCAAACTCCTGGCTTCAAAATATGAGTCCACAAACCAGCGGGTGACCCACACTGACCTCACACATACAGTCTGTAATGGTAAAGCAAAAGCCCACTGCCACACTAGATGGTTTTTCCTTTCATTCATCATGTGTGTGCATTTTGCTTCTCACTCAGCTATTTACCAGAGTTGTCGGCTGCATTCAGCAGAGCGCACACAGAAAACTGTTTATCACGTCTAATGAATGAAACAGCAAATGAAACTGTAACAACAATTCCAGGCGAATACAATAATTAAGATCATTATCTTGTTGGATGATGATACAATCCGCCAGTGTTAACCTGATTCATGGCAACAACACAAATGACAACTGTTCACAGCTCATTACATGCTAAAAAATAGCAATTCTTATAAAATATAGATGTTCAATTATTCCCCATAATGACTGCTTGTGCGACAGTACAAAGTTCTTTTCAACACACTTCATGCAGCGCCCTCCGCACCACAGTTGTTGATGCAATAATAATGGTGAACAGACAGTTTCTACTTCACAAAGCTCCAACAGGTTGAATATCCATCAGCGCTGTAGCCTGAGGTGAAAACAGAGATGTTCAATCATTTATTAGCAGCAGCAGGAGATTTCTAATCAGTAGTGGAGCTAATAGAGCGGAGCAGGCCTGGATCAGGACAGCCTACTGGTGCTGGATGAGTGAGCCTCTGGACTCCCTCCTCCAGCTCCTCTCCACCCAGGGTCTGAAATCTATATTCTGGTCGATCTGCCAAGAACCGGTACACTAACACAGCGTCTGGCCCTGCTCCCGAGCACAACCAGGATACTCTCAGTCCCTCTGTCGGTGCTCTCCATGTGAGCAGGGACTGGGCCTCCTCACACTGGTTTACTGGGGAGGGAGGATGGGGGGCATCACCCTCCTGATACAGAGCCATTGTTTTGCTTTGACTTGTTCACAGAGTCTGGTGTTGAGCTGGGAACCTGAGACTGAGCTGATGTAATCAAAGAAACTAAATGTTATTTTCAAAAGTAATCTAACAGCATAATATCAGCCAAATGGCCCATATTGGTTTGTGTAACCTTTGAAAGAGAGCGGGGGAGCGGGGCAGTATCATTATGTATTATGCTCCGTCTGCACAGGAGCAATCAATGCTTCATTTCACAGCAGAGCTTCTGGGGGAGGCGGCAGCAGGAAGGCAGACGACTGAGTGGCAGCGGGATGGACGGCCTCCCAGACAGACAGACCAGTCTCCATGGTGGAGCTGAAGCCTGAGCCCTGTGGGAGAGCCTGCATGACGACACCCCTGCAGTCACTGAGCAGCAGTTGACAAACAGAAGTCACCACCAAACACCAACCTCCACCCCCAACCCTGCTCCTCCCAGCAGTGCAGCTACAGGAGCATCACTGCTGCACTGAGAGCAGGGCCACCACAGAGAGAGGTACTCCGCTGTAACACTGCACTCCACACCACGTACAGACCATGGGAGACGTGATGAGGGACGGGGCATTTAAGCCGACACTGTACTTTATATGTGCTCTACGTTGAATATTTTACAGGCTGCAGAGCCAGCAGTAAATCACTTTCACTGCATGTGGAGCCGTGCCAGCTGCCTTATCTAATGTCAAGTGCCTCCAGGGCAGGGAACCAAACACTTTCCACTCAATAGGGAACATGTGGTTACATGGACACAGATTAAGCACGTTTTTTTTTAAATATGTCAAATATTTAACATAAAGCAAATCTACCATAAATGTGCAATTTAGAAGGAAGCCGTGGCTGAACAGACATCATGTGGAAAATGCCTGAATCAAAGTCTGCAAACAGCACCAAATCAGAAGCTGGAGATTTTGAAGATGACTGCACACACATGTAGGTAATGTTACACCTGAGGTTTGTTTGACCAGTAAACCCAGTAAGGCTGAAGAATAAAGACAGGCCTGGACTGCTGACTGATCCATGCAACAGACAACACATCATCAGTGTCACCTCACCCTAAAAATGAAATGTTATGTAATGTATACCCCAAAAATCAGTTCAACTTACTCATCACCTTCAGTAGCTGTGACATATTGAAGCTGTGATGTCAGCCCTCTTATTCCCTTGATGATAAGCAACCTTTATCTCCTGTGAACCCCCCAATCTTCCTCAAACTCCCCACGACCCCAGCTGCTAGCTTTCATGTCCTGACACTCATCAAGATGAAGAAAGTAAAATCATCATAATGCATGAGGAGCGTTCAGTCAGTCTGGCAGCTTCACCAGCATCAGCGACAACAAGAGGAAATGTTTCTTTAAGGATTTCTCACAGTTCAAACATCAGTGATGGTCGTAATGATGACAGTGGTGCCCTTCAAGCAAATCTCTCATCATCCTCACAAATGTACTCACTCTGATGAAGTCAGTCAAAACAAAGGACATTTCACACTCTTTCCTTGTTACATCACATGAAGACCAGAGTCTGGTCCTCCTCAGAGACTGGATGAAGATCGGATGAAGCTGATGTGACATCACCTTTAGTTGTGGAGTTGTATTTGAAGCCAGGAGTTTGTCATTTGAGCGTTGTCATGTTTGGAACCAGAAGTGACCATATTTGGATATGAGGGAGGAGTGAGGAGGACACAATCCAATGTGCAGGAGACTCGAGTTCAGACCTGGTCTCCAAGACTAACCACGCCCCTACATCCTCCTTGTCTCTCAGCCTCATGTCTCCAAATGATAAATGATGTTCAGATGGACCAGCAACCACTGAGAAGAAGAGCTGTGTTGAAAAAGTACTGACTGAGTATTTCAGGACAGAAAGTGAGGATTTATCAACTGGAGTCAGAGTTTTTTGGAGCCAGCCTCTAGTGGCCGTCGGAGTATTGCACTTTATTGCAGTTCTGCATTGGCCACACTTGTGAGACTCAGCTGCTTCGTCCACTGCATCACACAGTCTATGGTTGTGGTACCATCTGAGAGACCTGCTGAGTGGGGATGTTTAGTCCAGAATCATATCAGGTCGCCCTAAAATGCACAGATTTTAAATTTCCATAAATATAATCATTGCTGGTTAAAATAGGTAGAAACTATGAAATGCATGGTTGTACTGTTGTACATTCATCTGCATTAGCCGAGCAGACAACAGGCTCGATAACAAACAGCTGTGTTGCTGCTATACTCACAGTAGATTGGTTCATGTCCCAGTTGAAGCACAGCAACAGACAGGAAACAACAGACCAACAAAATACTGACATTTGACAATAACCTGGACTAAAATGAAAAACACTTTGTTACTTTTGTTGAATAAATGTCTCCATGTGTCTGTGTCGGTGAATCTGGCTGTGAAACATTTTGACTGAACTGTCGACCTTCTAATACAACAGAAAACCAACAGGCAACACAGACGAGAGGCATTACAATATTCAGTGTTTTTCAATCATCAGATTTCTCTTAAGATACTGACAAAAACCTCCTCAAGCCTCCGAGTAAAGAAATCGATAAGCCCGCCAAGACATCTACTTTCTGATGCACGCTCAGCCCAAAATGATGGTGCAGCTCAGATAAATGAGGCGGGTTCAGTACCGCTGTGCTTGTACATTGAGGCCTGAGTTCTTGTAAATGAAACAGCGTGGGTCCAGAGTTTTTAGGCTTCTGGAAATCACTCAGTGCCACTCAGACTACTGAATCACCACGGAGCTTTCAAACCCGATGGATATGACGACAGAGGCTTACACACCACTAACACGCTCAGTCTGTGTAATTGGCAGCCTTGGGTTATTATAGCATGCACTACGGGGAAACTGCACAAACAGGAGAAAACAGAGCAGACTATTGTGAAAAACATAATACCTTATCATGGGGTCTGCTTGCTGAGTGATAAGGCCTGTGTGGATCGCCTACGGGCTGCTTCCACTCACTGCTCCGACTATACAGCTGATACCCTGCTATTAGCTGGCAAAACTAAATCCATCCTAAAACCCTGCCTTGCTGGAGAGTGTGTGTGTGTGTGTGTGTTAATGCGAGCCAGCGTGTGTGCGTATATGCTTCACACACACCCTGGGAAGTGCTAAATCAACAAAGACCCTGCTGGCATTTACATAAGAGCACCTTTTGTTTCAGTGTAAACCTCCCATTTACAAACCTCCAGCACACGCTTCATGAAAACACAGCAGACGACTGAGGGCCTGTGGACGTGTGAGGCTGCTGGGCTGAGCTGGGCCCTCAGGGTCACACAGACGGTCCCGCTCCCCTGAAC
>OOFC01025675.1:0-13838 GCA_900323345.1 Pseudochromis fuscus | reverse complement strand
AAAAAGTACCTAGAACTTGGTACCTGGTACAACTTTTCGTACCTCCTCTCCTGCGGTTCCAAAAAAAGTACCTGGTCAGGTCGGAGCAGGTACTAAAATCTTATTGGTCGGAATCGTCACTGTGTCGTTGCGTCATCACTGCGCTGCAGTAATCTGTCCCCGCAAGCACGTCTTTTTTTAAATCTTCGCCGAACCGTGCAGACGTGTTTAAAATAACAACAAGAAGAGAAATGGCATCAGCTACTAGAAATCCTGCCCCGTGGACTCAGGACGAGGTGCAAACCTTTTTGACATTAGTCAAAGATGAGAACATTCAGCAGGAGCTGGACAGCGCGGTCCGAAATGAAACGATTTACAAACAACTCTCGGACCAGATGGCTGCACGTGGCTGCCGCAGGACTTTGCAGCAGTGCAGGGAGAAATTAAAAAAGTTAAAAAGTTGTTCCTCCATCGCTTCTTTCCACATCTGTGTGTCGCGTAAAAGATGATGTCACGAATGACGGCCAGGTACACTGAGGAGGCACTATCCTCGGCAATGTGAATGCTACCGAGGGGGGGCAGTCCCAAGCGATCCGAAGCGAAGAGAAGCGAGTAGGTCCCAGTGTGAATGAGCCATTAGTGCACACACAGGACGTATTCAGGTACAAGTGAGTAGATCACCCCTGTCTTCAAAGTGCTCTCTGAACTCAACACACAATTTACTGTAGTTACACGCTTCAAATGTAGAAAATAAACCTGAACACAAACATATTCTTGAAGCCATTAAAATGCAAAAAACACACATGAAACTCGAAAACATAGCTACTATGTGGACGAGGTGCAGGGGTTATGTAGGAGGCAAAAAATAAAGAATACTCACCCGTGCCAGAATACTTGGATCCACAGCCACAACCTCAGACAGACACTTCATGGCTTTAGTTCTGACTGCAATGGCACTCTCACCCAGCACTCTCAGAATCTATATTGAAAGAAAGAGCAGAAGAGAGGAGATTAGTCAGCTGACACAATATAATCTGTCACTTATGTTTATCTTCATTTAATTCTCTTACCTGTGATAAATAAATATCAAAGCTCTGTGCAAACGGCCTCATAGAGGCCAGATATCTGACAATCAGACAGGAGTCCTCATAGTCTACTGTGTCAGAATTTATCCTGAAAGTAAAGTCAAGAGGACAATTTAGTACCAGGTGGGGAGAGTAAATCAAACAGTGCACCAAATCAGTGCCGTGCTTCAGGGTGAGTCAGTATTTACCTCAGAGAACTGAAATGTGATGGTGAAGCCTTGATAGCCTTGCGGAGGAATTTCTTGCGTGCCTCAGCCTTCTGCATGATCTCCCCAGTCGAGTCAACATCCTTGGAGTGAAGCCGGTCTTTCAAGTCATCATCGATCTCATTTTGAGACTTGATCGCTTTTTCTGCCTCACTTGTAGAGTCCCTGAACCACTGAGCAATATAAAACTTCCTGGCAAACTACATAAAAAAAAAAAAATGCATAAGGACAATGCTTAATTGTAACACCATAGCAAGTCAAGTAACAGCAGTATGAGAGGAGGATGTTGAAAATATGTCCAAGGAAAATTAAACACTGACCACTAAAGCCGAATCTGTTTCAATGTTCTCATCTAGGAAGCCCAGCAGAGCCTTCTGGAGTTGCTGTATCTCGTCACTACCTTCAGTCTGTAAGGAGACAAATTTAAAAGCTGTTCAGCACCTTTGTTAGTTGACATCGCTTCTACTGGCTCTGCAGGTATCTTAGTCTACCTCTCTGAGGATGCGGTCAATAGCCTTTTGGTCCATCTTGCTTGTAACAGAATCTTTGCGCAGGCGAGAAGCCACAGTCCCGAGGTAGTCCAGCGATGCCACCCTGAGCGCCATTTCGGTCTGCTTGTTACTGAACTGGTGCACCTGGATCACAAGACACAGGGGAGAAATAAACATCTGCAGCTTCTTCTACAGGACAGATGATGGATGATGGAGGATGCCACTCACCAACAGCCGGCCCAGTAAACTGAGCAGCAGTTCAGCAGCTGGCCACTCAGGCTTGTTGACTGTAGACAGCAGGTCATGAACAAAGTTCTCAAACAGAGGCCTGTAGTCCTCCTCTCCCTGTTTACTGCCACACCTGAAACATACAGAATATAATCTGCCATCAGCTCCATCAAGGAGGGGATGTGTTCGGCTACAATGGTTTGTTCATTTATTTGTTTGTTTGCTAGCAACATTACAAAAAACAAAAAATCCAGGAAATCCCTATTGCTCATAATGGGCAAATATTGAACTATGACAATGGCAACAGAGAACCAAAAGGAGGTAGATACAAATTGACAACAGGGAAATATGTAGGCTTTTCAGATAAAATGAACAACTTTCTCACATCTTGATGGATCTGGTTGAAAATCTAGACACACACAGGATGATAATGTCTATAATTTGAGTCAATATGCTGGAGACATTGATTATGCATTGGTGGAGGTTTGTGCTCTCTGTGTGCTTTCTAGCTCTATTATATTTTTAACCAGTGACCATTTCAGTCTACTCCACAGCAGATATAGATGCACAGCGTGAGGACAGCCACAGTGCTAGTCCACAGACAAACAGAGCTATAGATCATGGCTTGAAGTTAGGAGTGGACGAGATCAGGCACACATGTTGTAAAGTGTGAACAGGAATAATGACTTACTTCTTGAGAAACACTGACAAGAAGTTCTGAGCTGTCCTCATTGCAGTTTCATAAGAGTTTGTAATAAGGACATCTTTATCCACCTAGGAAAAAGCACCCAATATGTAAAACACTTTATTTCTGATAAATATGGTTTAAAATTAAGTTAAATCCTTGGTGGTTACCTTTTTATTATGTTCATCATCTGCATCTCTGTCAGAGGGGAGGTGAACCACACACTGGATGAGCTGAAGAACAAGGGCTGTGACCATCTGAATATACAAGGGTTCTCCATCCGAATCGCTGCTGTTTAGTCTGTTTAGAGAGTATGAGGAATTAGTATCCCCTAGGTTACAGCAGTGTAGGGGACTTCAGTAGTCAATTTTTCTTATTAATGTCATTTTACTGAGCAAATATTTACCTGAAGTTCCTGAGGCTGCGTTTACTGGTAGGCAGTCTGGCCAGGGAGGTGAAGATCTCCTCGAGAATGAGCTGCCTGTGCTTCTCATAACGAGAGAACACCTGCAGAAAGGCAAAACGCAAAGCATTAGATCAAAATACACCAGTCGAGACATCATGCAAGAAGATGACATCGAAAAATTATATTTCAAAAGTAACTACAGCAACACTGAAATAGCATGCCATGGCCGACTTACTGCTGTCACCAGTGTGATGGCACATAACTGCAGTTCACTGACATTCTCCACAAAGAAAGGTGTAATACCGAGTGTGGACACCTAAAAGGTGAGCACAAAAGCGGTCAGATATGAGAGAGCTCAACAGTGAAAGGTGATATGACACCATGAATTTGAGTGATGTCAGGCCAGATTCAGGATCGCACCTGGAGAATTGTGGTGTCAGTGAGGAGCTGGATCTCAAGGAGCTCTGACATGCTGCTGATAATATCACACACTTTGTTGTAGAGCATGACCACCACCTTCTGTTTGTGGGTGGAACTCTTTGCTCTCTTCGATTTTGAAGTATGCATGCCACCTGCAAGAGGAAGATAAAAATAATAATAATAATAATTTAAAAATTACCTTTGCCATGCAGGGTATGTTTATGCCCTCATTAGTTTGTTTGGTTGTTTGTCTAGCTGACAGTCACGGTAGCAACATTATGAAAAAACTATGAACAGATACCAATGATTTTGAATAAAGACAACAAATATCAGTTTCAGTACAATATCAGATCCTGTCCAAAAAAACCCTAGAAAAACCCTATCATTTTACTGAGAAAAGGTTTGAATAAACACAGTGACAAGAAAAAAGCAGTAGGGGGCAGTAAACCACTACTGCTGCATCTGACAACTGGAGAGGAAGAATGAGGAAGCCATAGGTACAAACTGAAAACTAAAATAGTTTCATATAGTTTTAATGAATTTTGTTTACAATCACACATGCAGGCATGGATTAAGCCTTGGTGGAGGTTTGTGCTCTCTGAAGGCTTTCTAGTTTTTATTATAATTATTTTTAATGAATCATTTAAAAGCTCAAGGACAAAAATGCAAGCCACACACATTTCTAAACGATCCAACATGGATTATTCTAATCAGCTTGTTAAAATGTAAACCTTGTAATGCACAAAAACAGCTCCTGAAAATCAGGATCATTGCAAAATCTGTACGATATTTCTCCAAAGAAGAGCACAATAAAGCTGTTGCTAACCTCCATGAGGATCCACTCTGTAGACTGGGTCATACTGAGGGTACAAAGAGTTTTGCAGATGGAATTTGGTGTACTGCAACACCCTCTCAATCACATCCTCGATATAAACTGCCTTGGGCATGCGTGGGGATGTCATTATGTTGAGCGCAGTCAAACAGGCGTCAGCAGACTTGGTCACCCGCTCCATGATCAGGTCACGCCACAACCGCTCCTCATCCATTGAATCATTATCCTTCAAATTAGTAACAATTTTAATTAATTTTATAGACACCGTTTTAATTTCTGCAATATTATCAGAAATAATAACAAACTAACAACTTACATGATTCAATAATGTGGAAAGTTTGACGCTGTCCTGAATGTTCTTCTCCAGGATATTCAAAATTTTCACCAGTTTATCCGATGAAAACTGCAGAACAAAAACATGAATACTTTAGCCACACTGCCGCCTTTACTGGAAAATCAGCTGTGAACCTGAGTGGGGGAAACGACACTCTTACCTTGTTGAAGACACCCATAGCTTTAATCTTAGCAGAATCGCTGCCTAACTCACTCAGCTGCTGTTTTCCAAGTAAGATTTCCTGAGGTATCTCATCATCATCTGTTTGTGGAAACAAACTTTTAATGTGGAAGTATTTCAACTTAACACTTCAACACGGGTCAGTAGGTTTGAAAGCACTTAATGCTTACCTGCGGCAGTGAGGTCCAACTCCTCGAGGTTCTCAAGAATGTTGTCCACACTGGACGCAAATCTCTTAAAAGTTGAGGAATCCATCATTTCTGGTAAATCAAAATCAAAATAAATTGATCATTACGGCTAGGTGCAGAGTGTTTTTATGTTAAAATGTAATCCCTCAGTAATGTAATAGAATTCAAAGTGTCAAATCAATACCCTCCGATGTCAGCTTGGAATCATACAACTTCCTGTTTTTCTGTTTCTCCTTTTTCTTCAACTTTCTGGCAACTGAACAAAGTGGAAAAAAGCAACATTACTCAAGCAACAACTCACCCTCAATCAGTCAATATTCAAGAGAAAAGGGCTTGGATTTAGTAATCCAACCACCCCGGAGACTGTTCTGACTGACAGTTTGAAACGACAACAATCTGAGTGACAGCTGTCACAAACAAGAATCCCAGTTTGACTTGTCAGACACAATTAAAAGTTTTTTTGTTTCTGATGTATTTTTTTCCAATGACAAGGACCTGAACTTACTGAAATCACTATCAACAGTTTTTCCTGCCCATTTACCCACTGAAGATGACAAAAAAAAACCCAAAAAAAAAACAAGTCTCACCATCACTAAGGCTTGGTGGGGGAGAGTCTTCATCTGAATCTTCTATTCTCCGTTCACGATGGCGACTGCCGGACCCCTTGCGAGAGCCTTTCTTCTCCTCATGTTTCCATGTCTTGTCGTGGTCTTTCTTGTACCTTTTCCTTGCAGCTGAAACAATGACACAGAAATATTCCCCTCAAATATTCCCTTATGTTTGATCAAAATATATATATTCTTTCCTTTTTTCGACTCCAAGAGTCTACAGACATACAGTATGGAGCATTGTGGGATGTAGGTACAAACAATTTCAGTTTCAAAGTTTAATACTTACACTCGTTGTCAGAGTCATCGCTATCGTCCGAGTCCACCTCGGTATATTTGGACGTCTTACTGATCAAACTGTGCCTTCGCTTGTTTGACATCTCTGTAAGCACAAGAGGTGAGTGAACTGTGAGCACAGAATAATCCAGACTTCATAAGAAGATACAACTAATTATCCAAGTGATTTTCTTTTGAATTATTGACTTGACAACAATGATCCAAGAGACTGTAGCTAAAAGTAAATTACAGTTATGTGAACAGTCTAGGCGAGTGTGAGAGTGTGTACTACATATAGGTCATTGAAAATGAAACGTAGAATATCTGCATACTGAATTACAGCTCAATAAAAAGACCAATAAAAAGTAAATCATACCTCTCGCTGATTTCTCTAAGGAGGACCAGGTCTTGGATTTGGAGCTGTGAGCGTTCTTGCTTTCCTTAATCATCTTTTTCACCTCATCAATGCTGAGTTTCTGGACCACAACAACAGGTTTAGCTCCTTTGTTTAGGTTCTCAACCAAAGACACTCTCTCCAGCCGCACTCGCGGTTCGCTCCAGCCGTCCACCAATTTGCTTTGAACTTGGGAATCTTTATCTCCTCCGTCTCGCTTCAGTTTGGGAATCACAAAGTTCTTCAGACTTCCTGATTTGCCGCCCAGCAGGAAGGAGGGGAACTCGCTCGGTTTTGTCTCAGAAAACTGCCGCTTGCTTGCAGCTTGACTGCTGATGTTGCCATCTCCACTTGTCCTCTGGTCCTTTTTTGGAGGGGTTTGAAGGCTGGAGCTGCTTGTCCTCTGTCTCCCATTGAGGTCAGATGATTTTCTGCTTCCATCTTGCTTCGTTCTGGGGCTGTCAGTTTTAGTATGCTGGTCAGGTGAGTTTCTGTTGCAGTTTTCTCTTGACATCTTGTGTTTTTTGTCTTTGTCTCTGTCCCGGTCTCTGTCTCTATCTTTGTCTCTATTTCTGTCTCTATCTTTTTCCTTTTCTCTATCTCTATGTTTGTCTTTGTCCCTGTCTCTATCTTTTTCCCTGTCTCTGTCTTTGTCCCTCTCTCTATCTTTGTCCCTCTCTCTATCTTTTTCCTTCTCTCTGTCTTTGTCCCTGTCTCTGTCTTTTTCCTTCTCTCTGTCTTTGTCCCTGTCTCGATCTTTGTCCCTCTCTCTGTCTTTGTCCCTCTCTCTGTCTTTGTCCCTGTCTCTATCTTTGTCCCTGTCTCTATCTTTGTCCCTCTCTCTGTCTTTGTGTTTGTCTCTGTCCTTGCTTTTCTCTTCTCCATATCTGGAGTTGTGCTCCACCTTGCTTGTGGTTTTTGGAGTCTCAGGTCTGCTCACATGGGATCGGTGACTGTTGTGGTTCTTTTCCTCTTTATGGCGTGAGTCTGAATGCTTGTCATGTTTCTGCCGTGGAGCGTCTGGCCGTCTGTCATCTGAAGGTCCCTTTCCGCCATCACTTTTGTCATCATGTCTGTGTTTTGACTCATGTCGGCTTTCTTGCTTCTGTTTATGGGTTTCTTGTTTTCCATCTGAGCCAGACTTCTGGGGGGTGTCAACATGCTGTTTGATGATTCCAGGTCTGGTTTCGACAACTTTATTGACCTTTCCATCAGTGTTGGACTTTAGGCGACGGAGGTGATCCTCACACAACTGCTGTGCTTCCAAGACCACTACAGGCTGTCCTATAACTCTGCCAGCCTGCTGTAGATCAATACTGACCATCAAAGCAGGCCGACTGGCACCGTTACTGGCAGCACTCATCTTCTTGGGTGTCAGCTGGCTGACACTGTTGCCCCCTTGTACAGCAGGCCCCTCATTTGCTTCAGCTCCAGGCTCCTGAGGATACGAGTCTTGTTTCCGTTTCTTCAGTGGTTTGTCTGCAATAAAGGACACTGTAGATTAGTCTCTATAAACATTAAAATAAAAAATTTAAAAAAACATGAAGTGCAAGAAAACACAGGGCAAGACCAGACAGAAATTCACCTTTATCTTGGACTTCTTTCGACCATCGCTCTCGGTCACTGGCTGTCTCACGTTCTATTCTCTCAATCTCTGCAAGTGCGTCTATCTCAGCGTCATCAAACACAACTCCACTGATGACTCCAGTCTCCTTGGTATTTGGCCGCACAGCAACCTGCTGAAAGTTTGTCTGCTCTTCACCCCCTAACCTGTGTGAAAGGTCCTGGGTAGTCCTTGACAACTGATTATTATTATTCATCATAACTGTTTCGTGGCCTGAGTCCATATGTGCCTTTGGGGGGAGTTCTTCAGATTGATCCACGTCTGGTATCTTCACTCGGGACAGTTTTAAAGTCAGCCTCGCAGAGTCCTTTGATGGAGAGCTCACTATGTCGTACAAGGCATTTTTGTCCATTTCTTCATTTTCAGTTTCTTCTTTACTCTTCTCCTTCTGCTTCTGCTTCTTTTTTCGGTCAGCTGAGGTGAGGAGCAGGTCGGGTGCTGCACGTCGTGGCACATCAGGTGGAGGAGACTGCATGATAAGAGGAGGCCTAGACCCTGCTGAAACACACCAGAGAATAATCCTCAGTAAAAACTGAGTTGTACATTAGTGTATTATTTTTGATTCCACAAAACGAACAAGAAATAACTTGTTGCTAAGGCAGCATACTTTTTCCAGTCTCCTCACTCCCTGCAGGGGAACACACGGACTGTGGTGATTTAACAGAAAATGCAGCAGCCTTCATGGAGGGGTGATTCCCCTGTTGAAACATCAGACATTTATCATTGCTTTTACCAGTCAGTGTCTAATTCAGGATGTCTTCATTTTGCACTTAATTCCTTACCTCATTTTCCAATCTGTGAGCTACGTTCATGTAGTCTTCATCTGAGCCCAGTCTCGCATTATGATTAGATGAATTACTAGATAGCTGTCCAGAGACTTTGTTGTCATGGATATTTCTCACACCAGTAGCATCTGAAACAGATAATAAAATGAAATCTCCTGTTAATTTGTTTATAATAGGCAGTGTCTCATCTATTTGTCAGACAGATGCAATTTTTGGTTTGTTTTTTGTTGTTTTTTGTTTTACTGAGCTCCTGTAATTAATGTCACGTAATTTACTTTTTCCTCACAACTTATGGATGCATGAAAACGACCAATGTTAAACAGTTTACTTACAATCGGGTACGTCTATATATTTTATGTATTATTATAACTGATGTTTGCACTGAGCATTTTGGCAGAAAAACGTTGTTGAGAATTAATAACGTTCTTATCTTATCTCAGAAAGTGAAGATTCAAAACTGCTTTTTTATGTCAAAAAATGCTTCCAGTCCCAACAGAGGTATGACAAGCAGGTTTTCCCTTGAAAAAACCTTGTACTCACCTTGCTGCTGGTGTTGAGAATAACTGGGTGGATTGTACTGCATGTAGTCTGCAGGACTCTGAGGGGTATATGGGCTGGGTATAGGACTGTTCTGCTGGGGTACAAACCGAGTACCCGACCCAGACTGTGGGGATGCAAAGCATCTGTGAAAGAGGAGCAAAGTTTTAGTAGAAGTACAGATGCCTCTGCTTCCTCATAGCGTGACAATAAGGCAGCACTGCTTTACCCAGAGGGGCTTTGAGGGACAGTGGTTTGCTGATAGTTTGATGCTGGACTGCCATGGATCTGATTCTGAGACATCTTATACTGTTGGACCATTGGCTGCTGCATCACACCTACAAGATGAAGACAAAATAATTAATTGTTACAAATATAAAAAAACACATACAATTCTCCAGCTTAAACCGTCTGCTAGATAGACACCAAGGAACTATTTTACATACTTAGATCTTACATCACAAAGTCACGCACAAAACTTTTACCTTTGTGGCACAAATAATGATTATAAAGAGTATCCAAGTTAATATGCATGCTGCATACTTAACTATCACTGCTAAAATAACCAGTATTTGCAAGCTATTGCAGCTGATCATAAAACAAGAGGAGTTTGCTTAACAGCGGTTAACTGATAAATATAAAAGGTTTTTATGGGAATTAGTGACAATTATTGATAACAAATCATTTTAGGAACTTTTCCATGATTATGCACCTCTCTGTGTCTGTCTGTGTTTTCGCATTTTAGATGTGTCTCGGGTGATTAGATCACAAGTGGACAGCGCTGGAAGTAAGTGTAAATGGCCACCAAGACACATCTGACTACACATCTTTTGTGGTGGAAACACTAATGTGTTCTGATGCGTCCCCTACACACGTAACAGTAGATACATCATCAATGCAGGACTGTGCAGGACAAGCTGATTGTTTGGAGAAAGTGTGCCACATCACAAAAAAACAATGGAGAGGAGCACAGATGTTTGTGGTTGCAGTGCAAGTGAGACAGGATTCCTTATTTCAGTTTGGGCAGAAGACTGTACAGAGAAAGTTGGATGACTCATATCTCAACCGAGTGATTAAGCTAACTGTGCTAATTGCCCCTCTGAACACAACTGGTCAGCAGGATGGTTTGGAGACACATGTTAAATACAGGTGTAAAAAAAGACGTGTCTCAAATGTGCACTTGTGATCTGATTGCCCAAGATTCATTTTAAAATCAAGAGTAAACAGGGTCAAAGATACTCTGTTAGCAACTTGAACTACACTAGGATAAAATCATCAGTTTTTAAAGGTATCTAACAAACACTGTTCACCCAAATACATAAAACTATACAGAGATTTTTACTATTAATGGCAGTGACATCAATTTCATCTATGTGTGTGACCAATGTAAAAAGAACTCTAAAGGGATGGTTCAGGTCTAATAATTAGTGCAATACACTGCAGCAATAAAAGACGCCACAATTTTTGCGATGTAAAGGATCTCCTTAACTTCACTTTTCCCCCTGCAATGGCACTGCCCCCGAGTGTGGGAACCACTGGTGTGGGGAAACTAAGCATAAGCAGTGCATCTGACCTAAGACGTGCTCAGGTGAATAATTGGTTACAGCTGACACGATGGTACACCCAGGGAGAGAGCATGCACTAAGTTCACCTGCAGAGTCAACAGCAGTGACTCAGTGGCCCTTCCTTACCACCCCAAACATTGTACTGGGTGAGCATACTTTTGTCCCTGAAGATTTTGGGGTTCCTGGACAGCAAAGCCTGTAGAAGCATTGGCATATCACCCTCAGGTTCATCATTCCCCAAGTTGTCCTTCAACTCTCTGAAAAACAAACAACAACAAAAAAAAAAATAGTCCAAAGTCACATTACCCCAAACTTCCCCAAGGGGATGAGAAAAGTATTGATCTATCTGTTTATCTATTACAGGCAATAGCTGCTCACTGGCCTAAATGCCAGCCTAATGCAATATGATTTCTTTACCATTTTCCACACAGTTCATACCAGTCCTTATTGAGTTTGACCAACCAGAGAATGAGCTGACCTATCTGATAAAGCAATGACTGTAATGTGATCACTGACATTAAAACAGCAATACCCAGCCTCACTGCTGAAGTACACAGTGAAGCTAAACACTGAAACTATTTTTGAATTGGAAACAAATTGTTTTGATGACACCTTATCTGCAGAGAGGTGTGCAGAATTAGAGATTGGTACTTACATGTGTTCAGTTGAGACTTGGTTAAGGCTATGTGCCAGCTGAGTCACCAGAGCCTCGTCTCGACACACCAGCAGGCTGCTGACCTCTTCGGAGATCCTTCCATTGTAGAGCAGGCTCTTAGCAGTGGTGGCAGGCAGCGGAGAAGGCAAAGGCAGCTGGTTCAACACTAAAAAGGATGATTGAAAGTTAAGTTAGATTGACTGCAAAAGAAAAGAAGTAGGGTAGGGATACATCATGAAATATAATCGTTTGGAAAAAGCTTGGGGTTACAACGTAAGTCTGCATGTAAGGATTTAAAATGTGAAAACATTATTGGCTTATACTATGTGGCAGTAAAGCCAAAACAACAACCAGTTTTAACAGTATACAGCTTGAAATTAACTGAAACCTTATGTCTTTTATTTGTGAATGTGCAGGTAAAATGAATTTACTGTATTTTGGAGGGTTTTTTTGTTGTTTTATTTACAAATTTCGAATTTGAATATTTTGAAGGCCTAAAAACAACATGCCAAACATGACTAAAAGACGCTGTAATAATGTAATAAACATGGTGTTTTTAGCACAAAGAACATCTTGAAATACATGGTAACAGTAGAGTGGAGAGTAATGCAATCCAATCACATATCTCTGTAATACATCAAATGTTCATAAAAACACATAACTGTCTATTATTCAATATTTATTCTTATGTTTTGTTTCTTTTCCTGTTTACTGAAACTGGTCTGTTGTTCTTATGCATACAACTGCCCATCTTGAGAAACATAACCTATTTCACCTCTGTCTGCCTGGAAATCACCAGTAGTGAGATGCATCAAAATTACTAGAATTTAGCTTCTCATGACTACATGCCCAGTCAGTTTTGGCCTGCCTGGCAGTCAAGTAATCGTAAGTCTGGTTTCTCTTGGTTTGAATGTTAGTGTTTAGCTCGTGTGAACAATGATACAGAGAGAGAGAAACGACGTTGCACTTACAGTCTGTCAGGCTAGCAATTCCAGCAAGAGTAGTGATGGGAACATGAGGCATATCACCATTCATGCTGAAGATGAGGTCAAGAGGTCGTGTCAATGCACAGGCTGCTCAATATCACCAGTCTCTTCAAATTTGTCACATCTCCAAAATACTGCAAAGACACAAAAAGTGGACACTTTTACAGAATGTTCACCAAAAGTCACTGCATGCATCATATTTTTCAGGTTACCTCAAGAGTGCTTCTTCTGGACTGTCAGCTCATGAGTGGGCATTATTTGAGAGGCATCATAACTGCACCTCTGAGGCCCTACAGCAAGCCTGGGCATGTCCTTATCAGTTATTGATTAAAGGTCCTGGGGAGAAAACCATCTCTGTCTCCCTGGTGTTTTCATCTATAAGCACACACCTTGCATTTTAGCTGTGACACTTCAACCTGCAAAATGCAATACTAGTGAGAACATACAGGCAATATTTAGCCGTAACACTCTGTGTGGTGGGTACAACTCTGCTGGAGACACATTTGATATAATTACTGATTTAAAAAAAAAAGTTGAAACCAATCTGTATCTGTGTGTTTGTGTCCCTGCATCTCAGATCAAACGTTTCCTTGTATTGTGGGGGATTCACATTCACCGTCTTCGAGCAAAACCTTTGTTATAATTAATGATAAAAACAAAACAACCTCGAAGTGTTAGCTAGTTACATCTCTAATTCTTCTTTTGTTAACAGTGTCAGTTTGGATCCCCGGGACTGTCCGAATACACAACAGCGACATTAGCTCGTCTTGACAACAGTTGTGACTGTATTATTACTCGATTGTTATGGTTATTTTCGGCGTTTTGGACGCTTGTTAAAACGACGAACAGGCGTAACGACGTCTGTGAAAGTGACTGGAATCAACTCGCAGATTAGCCGGCTAGCAACAACTGGAGATGTAGCTAATGTATGCTAGCTGGCTAGGTGTAGCCTTATCTGTAACTTGCTTTAAGCTAGCATCACCGGGAGTGCATCAAACCCGGCTAGCCGCGGGTTGCTCACTCTTTAGCACTCTTTTTATCACACACATCGCGTATCGTCTTAGATTTTCACCCCACACTTGCCATGGCCTTCGTCGGCGCATCTCTAGCTCACAAAGTGGACCTCGGACTTGCCTAAGGAAGCGTAACCCCGACCCGACGCCAAGGAGGCAGGGGTACAAAGCAAAAAAAAAGACCCCATCACAAATCAGAATTACCCCCTTGGCTGATTCCGGCTCCCGGCGACTGTCTGGTGGGTCTGACAAAGCAGGGGGACACGCAGGGAGGTAAACAAATCTGCCTGCAAAAAAGAGGCTGTTACTGTTGAATCTGGCTTATTTACCTCTGGATGTGATGAGAAAGAGAAGTGGTTCT
>OOFC01025672.1:0-18444 GCA_900323345.1 Pseudochromis fuscus | reverse complement strand
CAGGAGCCATCTTTAGCTGGCACGCTAACATTTTCAGTTCAGCAGGATGTTTCATGCTCGCTGAGAGGGGGCGACAAACAGGTCTGTTGTCCCGGGCCCAGGGTTCGGGGGCAACTACCCTGGGCATTAAAAAGGCATTAAACATCCATCCAGAGAAACACATGGGTGTGGGGTCGCAGCCCGGAGTGGTGGGATAGTGATGTGAGAGGCTTTAATGATACAGAGTTACGCAGATTAAAGGCGTTTGTCGCGTATTGTGACGTGTAGGTCGGATAAATGCGACCTGGCCGTTCACACAGAAGTCACATGGCAAAAGATCGGATACATATCTGATTTAGGACCACATATCCAAGTGGCC
The DNA here is from genome assembly GCA_900323345.1 of Pseudochromis fuscus. Classification (NCBI taxonomy): domain Eukaryota; kingdom Metazoa; phylum Chordata; class Actinopteri; family Pseudochromidae; genus Pseudochromis; species Pseudochromis fuscus. The sequence goes on along the minus strand of OOFC01025672.1, from coordinate 18,086 downwards.
TGGGTCGCATTTGAAAAAATCGGATCTGTGTTGTTCAGACTGTCATGAAAAGATCAGATACAGGTTGCATAGGGGCAAAAAAATTGGATTTGGGTGACTTTGACTTGCATCAGCTCCTAATTGTTTTCCTAACCTGGATCATATCTGTATCAGACCTAAAGACTAAATCCATCCTCCACCAAAGGACTGGAGGAGTGGCAGAGAAGAAACAAGAGGCTGGTTAAAGACAAAATTGCAGTTAAATTAATTGCAATTAAACCCCCGTCATGTGCCAGATGGCCCATATGTTGCTTATCTCGCTGCTTTCAAACACACAGAGAAGTATGTAGAAACAAGCAAACCTGCCTCTTCAAAAAAAAAAAAAAAAAAAAAGGTTTCAAGAATAAATGTCATCATCGTGAGGAAGTGCACAGGAACGCAGCACTGGGACCGGGACGCTCAAGGCTGACGCCCGTTTATATTCCAACATCAAAGAAACATTAAAGAAAGAGGGAATGACAAGCACACACACACACACACACACACACACAGTATCCTACTGAGTTGCTGAATTCCATCATACCTGACTCAACATGAGAATACTTACTTAGCATACAATACTGCAGAAATGAAAAGACATGACAGTGCAGCGCGCTCTGCTCTCCTGCCTGTTTGAAGTACTTCCAAAGAAGAGGTTTAAAATGTCCACTACAAAATGGTCGCTGATCAAAGGAAGTGAAGGGACGAGTACGGAGCAGCTACAGAGCTTCAGTGTAAGCCTGGACACAGAGGTGCAAAATAACACTGCTGCTGCTGAAACATACGAGGGCTTATTAGACGCCGAGGTACAGCAGAGCAGTTTGTACTCCTTTGAGTCGAGATGCTTCAGAGTTAGAAGTGGCACAAAGCTGAAAGGTATTCAACCTGATATTGATGTTTCCACATATATTCTTTGAAGGGCCCACATGGTGAGTTTCTGGATGGCGGTGCAGCAACGACTGAGCCAGGACTGAGTGTTTAGCGAGACTAAACTGAGCTGACAGCAGACCCTGCTGCACAAACACAGCGGGCTCATGAAATGCATAATAATGCTGTTTTTTTTTTTCAAGCCTTAGTCGCACTGAATTCTTTTGTAGTGGTCCAACACTCGGTGTGTTTGCTGTGTGTGGCCAACAATTTTAACCAGCTCCAGCTCACATGAAACAATATTCATTCCCCAAAGTTGTGTTTCTGTTTCTTTATTTGTTTCTCAGTTGGAGATAATTTGAGGTTGTATTGTTAAATTGAAGTTTAATGGTACAAAGAGAGGTGGTGATGGTAATTCTCATTGATTTAAATGGGGTGGAGACAATGAGACAACAACAAAAACTGCACCTCAGTTAAATCCACTTCTGTAACATTTAAAATTAGAAAACAAATAAATGACTTTGCCAAATGACCACATGGTAAAAATGAGCAGGAAACTGTGTTATTGCACTGGCTTCCTACAAGTGATTTTAAAGCCTCAGATCAAGTTACATTTCCAGTTTCCTTTTTAATTTCTTTCCTTTCAAACACTGCAGCCGTCCACTGTGGGTTTACTGGAGTTCACCAATAACACCACAAAGAAAATCCAGGAAGTAGTTTTTATCAATGAAACCTCAACACACCTCTCAGTCTAAAAAATCCACTTGGTAACTTAACACAAAAAATATATATATGTTGAGCTCACCTGGGACGTGTGGTTGTGTCAAGTAAACAACTGTTGAAAATTTAGTATATGAACTAGCAAGTGTATAAAAATAATAATAATAATAAAATATTTTAAAATAACCCAATTCATAAAAGTATTGAAATTTTCCCATAATATAGTTTGAAGTTCCACGTTTTACATTTTCTTAATCTTTAATGAAGGATATTAAGCTACAAAATAAATATTTGTTAAATTATGCTACATTTGTGAATGTGTTTAGGGCTGCAACGATAATTCGACATAATCGATTACATCGATCATAAAAATTCATCGACGCAGAAATTCAAGAATCAATGCATCGAATTATTGTTTTTGTCATTGGTAAAATCAAACACCAGCTGAGAAAAAGTCATCTGTACTTGTAGTTCCCCACAGGAAGCAGTGGGGGCAGCATCACTCCCACTGTTTACAGTATTGACAGAAACGGACAGGAAGAAGAGGAAGCGGAAGCACGACAGTGACAGGCAGCAGAGCCAACCAATAAAGAGGGAAGATGCAAAACAGCACGACTTTTACGTTTTTTGTTTGAAAAGGCTCGATAGTACGTTGGCCCTCTTGATGGGAAATGAGAGTACACAAAAAAAACAAGACAGACAGTCGACCGGCAAAGTATTACACACTCTGAAGGAAGAAGGTTTTACTGAAGCACTTCCACTTTTTAAAATACCACAAACAGGAAGCATACGATAGGCGGGGATTCTGCTAGCACTTAAGCTAACCTGTCGGCCAGCTTGCGACAAACCACCCTCATGCAAATTTTTATCGTTTGGCAGCGCTATTTCTTATTGCACCTTAACGTGCATTTCTTATCCAATTATTCGATTAATCGATGGAGTAATCAATAGATTATTTGATTACAAAACTATTCGTTAGCGGCAGACCTAAATTTGTTTTAATATTTTTCAAGCATATTTTTGTAATTTAAAAAAAAGTGTTCTTGTGTATTCCAAAAAATACAGGACACATTACAAAAATAGAAAATTACAGATTAAATTGTGCAGTGTCCATGTCTCTTTCAGGACTGAAGTACAAAGGAGGAAATGGTGGGACTGGCAGAATAAAGTGACCGCTCAGCGTTGTATTCAACCCATTACTGACTCCCAGTATGGGACTGGAGCTGCTGGGTTACTGCTGTTTTGAAAATAAATGAATTAATAATAACAAGAACTCACGCTGGTTATTCGCCCAGATTCATATCTCCCGCTTCCAAAATCCTTGAGCGTCCCTTGTGGCAGAGCATACTGTGTTTATGTGCACATCGCCATTATCAATATTTAATACCCACAGAGGCCAGTGCACAGCTGGTGAGGAAGAGCGTAATGTGGCTCTGCAGGGTTGGAGACAGCGTGAGGAGCTGTTCACTGGGGCTTTTATTTATCTTTTTCAATAGGACTGGAATTTTTATTTTGTTTTGATCAGCGTGCATTAGTCTCTTCCTCGCAATCCGACACCAAAAATGAGCCATAGCGCCGCACGCAATATGAAATCATAAGGCGTGTTCATATCAGCGGCCTATTCTCTGGAGCCACCCAAAAGCTCCAGATATAATTTTCAAACTACAATACAAACCTGATATGGGTTACTGTATACTGGTAGATGCTATGTTAGTCCTCCATATAACCCCCTCTGCAGTATATGATTATCTGTGCCATATTGTATTTGTTCTTGCACTCCACTGTAATGAACAAAGGTTTTTCTCTTGTTTCAACACAGTCAGGAGCCACTGCAGGAAAATCAGGCTATGAAAACTATTTGCATTTTAATATTACTTCTGTTATGTTGAAGCCAAGACAGTGTTTGATGTTAACAAGCCCACAAGTGAATTAGAGTGATGTCGAGGGCTGACTGACCTCATGACATATTGGTATAAATAGGGATAATTGTAGGATTTATAGATCAGGACCAAGTAATATTATCATTGGAGGTCTTTAAATTCTAAGTTTGAATATTTAAATCTTGATTAAAAGTGTAGCTGAAAAGTGAAATAACTCCCCAGCATGCCTTATTTTCCAAGCTACACTGATCCAAATACTGGATCAGAGTGTAACTAAACAGCTCCTGATTGGCCAGAGAGAAGAGGTAAGAACCACAACAACAGTAACACACCCCACCGGTGATGTGCAGGTGTGTGGAAGTTTCACAAAACTGTCACAGACTGAAACAGTGACAGGATATCTGCTGTTTGTCATTTTAATTCTGCGCTCTGATAATCACAAAGAGTTTTATTTACCAGTCTGGGTGTCAGAAAATATTATTTAACTCTCTAACACTGAGCGTATCGCCGGTGATACACAGTGACTAGCATAAACCAAGTTACCGTAATTCCTCGGCCATTAGCGTCAGCAACGTGATTCCAGCTGATTCTGAAAGCCGACAAGTGGAGCATTTCGTATATATTACATACATTACGGCAGTAATGGATAGGAATGGAGTGATGCCGTGACATGCAGCGTTTCGTACATATTACTTACATTATAGTAGCGCACGGAAACTCCACTTGTCGGCTTTCAGAATCAGCTGGAATCAAGTGGCTGAGGAATTACAATGATTAGATTGACACGTCACTTCCTGTCAGCAGCTAAATGTTCAGGGTAAAAAGGTTTCTGATTGGTTTGTGGGTGAGACACAACGCAGCAGGCCTACGTGATTTATTTACCTGGTGTTTTTTCCGAGATTAATCGTTTACTTTCCTTATTTTTTACTTTACTTACGTCCATTTTTGGTCGGGCGGGCCCAGGACCTACCGGACCTACTGGTTCCACAGTCCATGACATTCACTCAGTCCACGTTTCATTCACAGATGTTTGGATCAGCTCTGACATTGATGCCTCATGACATCTCCAGCTATAAATCTAATACCTACAAAATGTATTAATCCATTTGCACGACTATTGCACCAGGTGGAGGAAGTAATCAGATTATTTTCCCAAGTGAAAATGTAACAAGTCTTTAGTTTTGTTGGAGCCAGCAGCTAGTGGCCAGCAGTGTGTTGCGTTCTTCCACACTAGACTACATCCATTTTTTACACTGTCTGTGTTTAGAGCCTTAAACAAAGTATAAGTTCCTCCAAACATTCAACTCCATCCCACCTCTGCATGGGTGATAAGAGGTTTCTTGTTGGGAGAGCTTTTTATCTTCTCATGCAGCTTAGACTGACTACAACCAATGCTAGCTCCAAGCTAACCCACCAGACTGAACCTTCCTCACTTACTAAAGTATAAGATGTCAGTTTGCCATGAAAATATTAATAAACAATAACTGACTGTGCCTTTCTTTAAGTTGCTCTATATGTTCATTTACTGTATCACACCCACTTATGTCTTCACTGGCTGTTCCCCTGTCTTTGTTACTGCTGTTACAAATGGTCACCCTACTGGGGAGCTTGGAGCAGAGCATCTCTTTTATCATGATTTGACAGTTGGGGAAAAAAAAAAAAGTTGTTCATGTCACTCTGAACTTCTCTGAGAATTTAAACCGTTCTCTCAACTTTTGAAAGTGCTCTGCTGTGCCATAAAATCGCTACGTGCAGCTCTTTTTGAAAGTGATCACCTTTTGTGCTCCCGGTGGCAGCTCTCCATTTATTTTAAGCTAGAAAATGTGAACGAGGCGAAAGTTCAGCCACGAGTTCTTTGCTTTTAGTGCGATGACTGCTGCTGGTTTGCTGGCATTATCATCATTACTTTTTCACATTTAAGGCCAGTTATATTGCTCAGTTTAACCTAAAACCTAAGTGGTCTATAGGTGTAGTGTCCTAATGCGTTTCTCAATGTGGCCCATTATGTTCAGTCTATGCGTCTGCACCTGCACACATAAATAAAAATGTCCCGTCGTCTGCCTCCTCTCCAATGACAGATTTTGATTAAGCTGATCACTCACAAAAATATAAAGCTGCGTCGAATCTTACAGATGTGAGCAACAACAAACAACTGATCAACGTATGCATGAGCATGTACGACGCCGCGCCGGCTGACAGTTTCTGCGCGACTTTCAGAATTAGCTGTCAAAATCATTAATCATGATGTGCTAATCAGGTCTGTTTGTGTTTGTTTGTGTCTCCCTCTGAGAATCATGCTGTTTCGAACAAATTAATCCCCCCAACAGGGTGTGTGTGTGTTAGTGTGTGTGTGTGCAAATGAACCAAATGGTCGATGTTGTGCAAGGTGTTACTCTGTTTGGTTTCTCCTTTCTCTTTTGAAATGTGAAAATATGCCAGTATTTTGCTAATGATTACTAATAGAAAGACAAACAAACTCAGCTCTCTCCATTACTTCCTGTTGTTTGTTTTAAATTTCATCTCACTCAGATTATTTTCTGTGTCTCGGTGGTGCTGAGTGAGGAGGAGAGAAGAGGAGCTGATGCTCGTTGAGGATTTGTCTCCTCACTGAAGCACCTGTTCCTCCTTCCAGCAAAACCTCTGAGTCTCAGTCCCACAGCTCTGTTACATCTGTTTTCTGATTGGTCACTTCATGTGTTGTATAAATGCTGGACAGTCATGAATCTAGCCTGGTGAAACCTGGTGAATCGCATCTGAAAACCAGAAATGCAGAGGTTGTCCAGCCTCTGATTAAGGTTGGCTTAAATTAGAGGCAGACTTTATTTCTAGCTGCATTTGTTTGATGAGTTGAATTACCGTATTTTCTGGACTATTGAGTGCACCTGTCTATAAGCCGCTATTGAATTTATTGGAACAGTTTCATGTGGTCCACTCTGACCGGGTCTGATGTGACGATGCTAAATGTATCAGCGGCACGGAGCTTGCTAGCTTGTAAAAAGCCAACAAACTTCGTGCCACCGATACATGAGCCACACCTGTGTTTAAGTTCAAAGCGTCGGAAAAAAGTAACGGCTTATAGTCCGGAAAATACGGTAGTCAGATTTCAGTATGAAGCCTCATTTGAAGCCTCGACTGGAACAGGGAGTGACGCGAATCAAAGGATTAAAGTTACTGCATTACACTGTTTATACAACACTTTCACTTGAATTATTTCAAAATAAAAGCCTACTATTAGTGTACATAGACAGAAACCATTTGGTGATTACCCAGTCTTTCATTATGAAATATTTGCAGCCAAATTAACTCAACCGTCCACAGGCAGCGTTTTATTTTTTTGCATCTGTTTTGACACTGTCCTCGGTGCAAAAACACTCACAGCTCTGCATTTTTTTCCTCTTGTGTTCACAGCTTCATTTGAAAATAAATTCTGCAGAACATATCGCTTCAGTCTTAAATGTTACTTGTCTCTCATAAGCCAATCAGAATGATGAAGGAGGCAGGGGACCAATCCACTGCTGTGTTTCTCTGACCTATACTTGGGGTCTGGCCTTTTTGTAACAATCAACCACAGCTCCATCCACTATTATACAACTTTTAATTAAATACCAGATATTGTTTGAAGAAATACTCTAAGTACAACTACCACAGTTAAAGGTGTGCTGAACTCACACATATTCACTGATGGGTAAATTTTAATGTGTACTTTTAGTCCATTTGGAAATGACTGCTCTGCGACTGTGGCTCACAGGAAGCTTTGGTGTCTGCTGTGTGGATGCTGATTGGCAGCTGTGAGTGACAGCCGGCTCGCCTGTTGCTCTCTCCGGCTCCTGAACTCACACTTTCTCAGACTTTCCAGCTTCTGTTGAGAATAAACACAGATTTTCCTCCAGACATGCAGCTCTGCTGTTTGTGGTGAAGGAGTTACACTGACAAGATCTGCACAAGGTGCCGTCACGCAGTATTTCACTAAGTCTGGACCCATTACATTTCCTCTCCTGTTGATTAAACTGCCATCGTCCTTGTTCTGTGGGTTTTTCTGTTTTCGTGTATGTTGCATTTCAGGATCTGTAGCGTGTTTTGCTGAATGTCCTTTTACTTTTATATTCATCCTTGGAGGTTACTGCATAACTTGAGACTGAAGCTGCTAATTGGACCTCAGCTGCTTTTATTATTTCCACCTGTGCTTTTCCCAGTGTAATGGGAAATAGTGGAAATACACATGTCACACAACATGTGTTATTAACCACTCTGTCAAAGTCTGAACTACAAAATGTGTCAAGCATGTAAAATTAGGTATCAAATTATGAAAACATTCACAGTATCCTCTGCTCTGCTGCACAGAGGCGACCAGACCACAGCCACTGGTGGGAGTGTGCACCTTCTGTCAGGTGTTAGATACCAGCACTGGCTGTGCACAGCCGCACATGTTTGAACCAACACAACTAGTCTGAAGTCAAGAGACTGTTGGACTGTGTTCAATATAGTTTCACAATTTACTTATTAATGGAGATGAGGTAAAGATTTCTTTGATTCATGAATTAATACCAAGTTCATGGTAAACATATACTTCAAGTAATTTAGATTAATTAGATGACAATCAGCTGTGATGAGGAAGCAGGGGTGGGACTGAGTTTTTGGTCTCTTCAGGAAACAGTTGAAACATGGATCAACACAGTCTTTGACCTCATGTATGACTGGAAATATTACCGTATTTTCCAGACTATAAGCCACTACTTTTTTCCTTTTTTTGCTACTTTGAACTTAAACACCGGTGTTTCTCATGTATCGGCGACACAAAGCTTGTTGGCTTTTTACAAGCTAGCAAGCTCCGTGCCGCTGATACATTTAGCGTCGTGACATCAGACCCGGTCAGAGTGGACCACATGAAACTGTTCAAATAAATTCAATAGCGGCTTATAGACAGGTGTGCTCAATAGTCTGGAAAATACGGTAGTTGTTATTTTTTAAAGATGAGGATAGAGTACATAGAGAGAGTAGAGAAACCCTGTAAAGATGACACAGGTTAAAATGCAAACAGTGACCAACTCAGTCTCAGTCTGCAACATTTATAAAGTTAATCATATTTACTACTGACTGTGTATAGAAATGGACACAGGAACTGGGTCTCAAAAATAAGCCATAAAATGCAATACCACTGATGGCCACTAGATGCAGACTCCAAAAAAATCTCCAATTGACTTCAATTTAAACATGTTTATTTTCAATCCTGAAATACTCAGTTAATAAAGTCACCTTGTCCACAAGTCATTGTGATGTCATGCGTTAAAGTCAACTGTGGTGGTCCATCTGAAAATGTCATCATGAGGAAGATGTTAGGCTGAGAGAAGAGGAAGGTTAATGGCTGTAGTTAGCTTGATTGACAGCTGTGGCGTCCAATGATTTGCAGGTGGTTTGGAGGCTCATTCACCAGTGAACCAGTGAGTTTGGTAAGTAGCATAAAGGAAGTGTTTTGATATACAGAGACAAAGATGGCTGACGCTAGCAGGCTCTTCTTTGTGTAATAAGGAAGTACAACACTGTGGATCAGCTGGTGTCATCGCAGCTACTGAAATAACATGAACACGAGCACCAGTGAGAAACCCTCAGAGCATCATCAAGGCAGCAACGCTAAACAGCATCCACTTTATATTGTTGAATTTTGTAAAAAGACAGATGGCTTATATTGCTCACAGCTTGTATCAACATTTGTATTTCTATACAAAATAATTAACGGCGCAATGATGGAAGATGATAGCGAGTCTTCGAGCAATGCCTGCTGTCATTCAGCTGATGTCGCTGTGTTGGAGACATCCAGTCAGAGGCTGCAAACGTAAAATATCTTTAAAAATGGACAAAACTAATGACGATATGATTACAGGTTTCTGACTTTCCAACACAAGTGACAAGCTCTTCTGTTTTACAGGATCCCCCTCGTTTCATCTCTCAGCCTTCATATCCTGCTTCAAAATACCCAGATATGACACTTAGCCATCATGAGAATATTATTTGACTGGGTAATGACTGCTAGCTGTGGTGTACTCATAAAACTCACTTAAACACGGGAATGTAATACAGTCTTAAAACAAGCCGGCGGCATCTAACGAAAAAACCCTCCGAGCCAAAATCCACACAATAGTTAAAGAGGCCAAAAGTCGATCTGCATTGTATGAATTCGATTGGTTTGAAGTCCACTCTCTGGGTTAAATGTTGTGTTTTTGGTGAAGCTTTTTTTTTCTGTAAATGAAGTGTTACTGACAGCCGACATCAAACACATCAGCTGAAAGCAGATCTATCTGCCCATTGCCCACACTGACCCTTGACTCCAACTTCCATCCAAACTACAGCAGGTTGGAGTCACATGAGGTTGACCTCCCATTTCCCTCCATTTACATAATACATAAAATTCGGGTGCATTACTTACATAAAGTCAACTATGAATTTAACATGAGGTCAAGCTGAAGCACTGGTCACCAGGGCTACTTCATTACCCCGCACTGTAGAAAACAACAGAGGTCACAGGGGTCCTTTGATTTAATGTTTAAGAATGGCAAGTGCAGTATTAGGATGCAAATATGGCCGAAGAACAGTAGGATTTTAACAGCCCTTTTTGAACTTATGTGTCTTCAGCCTGGGGTGGAAACCTCTGCACTGCTGGTCAACAGGAAAACCCATCAGACGCTGTTCATGTCCACTGAGAGACCACTTTTCAAATAATTGTAAGTTGCATGTTTCCTCTGATCAGCATCGTGATCGAACTCCAGAGAAATGTAAACGCTGGGCAGTGGTGGACAGTAACGGAGTACATTTACTTGAGTACTGTACTTAAGTACATTTTTTGAGTATCTGTACTTTACTTGAGTATTTGTTTTTTTGGAAACTTTTACTTTCACTCCGCTACATTTCAAAGGCAAATATTGTACTTTGGACTCCACTACATTCCCAGGAAGTGTGTGGTTACTTACTTTATATACAGTCTATGCTGCAATGTGTTTCAGGCAGTTTGTCCAGGTAGAGTTACCGGCGCGCAGATCGGCAGGAAGTGACCGGCAGCAGAACCGAACAATAAAGAGGGAAGACAGGAAACAGCACGGTTTTGTTGGGGTTTTTTTCCCAAATGCTAAACAGCATGTTAGCATGTTAGCCTCTCGATGGGAAATTTTTAAAACAAAAAAGCAAAACCGAACAGTCAACCAACAAAGTATTATGCACACTCTGCAGGAAGGAGTTTTCTTTTCATCGAAGCCCTTTCAGATTAAAATACCACATTAACAGGAAGCAGACGTTAGTCGGGGATTGACTCGGGCACTGAGAACAATACAGCAATGTACTGATATTAGAAAATGTACTTTTACTTTGTACTTTTGAATATTTAAGTTTTTTTAAAGGTAAGTACTTTAGTACATTTTGACCAATAACTTTTATTTGTAGTTAAGTAAGATTTGACCGTGAGTATGAGTACTTTGAGTCAAGTACTGAAGTTGATACTTTGTCCACCACTGATGCTGGGTCTATTCTATGTTTTCAGTTGTCATCAAATCTGCAGAAAAGACCAAAGCCATGTGTCACAGAGCTTCAGTGTCAACAGCTATTAGCAACACTTCGATCCAATATACTGTGGTCTTACTTTGATGTAGTCTGTCCCAAACTGCCAAACTGTTTTCAACACTCACAAGTGTGTGTAAATTTAGCCCCTAATGTTGGATTAACTTTTGCAAAATACTACAGTGCAAAACTTTTAGTATTAACTATTTTTGTTAACAATGAAAATCTGATTCACACCAAATTTAAATGACAAATTAAGTGAAGCTGGAGGAAGCTTTATGTAATTCGAGGTCTTTTTAAGGAAGCTAAAGCGGCAGTTAAACACAAGTACACTCGGCAGCACGGCAACACAACACAATAATAATACACAGGATCTCTGTATTATGTGTAATACATGTGCAGACACTTTTCACTTCATTACATCACAGCAAAATATTCCACTTCCACTACTGTCAGAAAGCTACATAGAAAGAGTGTTTTCTAATGCTGATCAGTGGACCCACTGCTTTGAAAGGTGAAAGCCACGGTTAAGGTTTGGATTTGGTTAAGGCACAAAACCTACTTGGTTAGGATTTTGTAACCACCACAGTTTGCTTGGAAATGACTGGAAGGTGCCTTATCGACCTGTTCACACAATACTGGGTTGGGGTTAGCCACCTGGAGAATGAGTGGCTCGTCCAAGGACATGTTGACAGTGGAGGCTGGTGAACGAATGGACTACTGGCCTCAACACCTGAGCCACAGCCATGGATAAAAAGCCTCAAAGGTGAGGGTGGTAGAAGGGAAACAAACAGCGGTCTTCAAAAAGCACAATCCAGTTCAGGACTGTAACAGATAGTGGCACCAGATGAAAAGTCAGAGCATCACCAAAGTCACTGGGGATCCTCTGGGAGCCATAGAAAGATCAGGGCAATACTCATCACAGATCATTTCATTCTGATCTAAACTGCAGGACCGACTGACCAATGCTAGCATTTCCCTTTTACCCCAAGCTGCTAGCAAGGCAACAACAATTCATTTTAGATGTGTAATGACGATTGAAGATAAAATACTATCAATTTTAGTGCCAGGGAAGAGGCTTGGCCATTGTCAGGGCTCCCTAAGCCTTGTTTTTTTTTTTTTTTAATCTTTGTTAATAGCCGCTAAATGAGGCATTCAGTGTCGGAACAAAAGCTAATTTTTGACATCTGTTTCTTATTATGTGGGGAGGAGTTGCAGAGGTCACGGAGATAAACTGGATTTTAACGGTTCAATTCAGAGCCTGCCCTTCTGAGACAGAATGTGGAGAATTGAGATATAATTAGGTAAGATTGACAGTGTCTTTGAGGTAATTAAGCAGAAAAAAAGAGCTGATGAGATTCCCCCAGGTGGGCAGGGAGGGAGGGAAGTGGCAGAAAGGAAGTGCTTTCCAGTCTGGAATTAAAAATGATTATTGCAGAGCTGATGAGGGAGAGACAGACAGAGACGGAGCACATCATAAGGCCTCTAGGTTCCTCCCTCCCTGTCTTATTTGTCATGCCTATTTGCTCCCATGTTAGTGCTGCTGATGCCCCCTCGGAGCAGCGCCACCCTCTTCAGCTCGGATACTTTATGATGCTATAACAGTTAGCCATGACAATATGCATCCAATTAACAGGCTTTATGCGATTAGTCAGCCTATCCATTCATCTAATGTGATTCGCATCATTACCGGATGACTTCATAAGGAAGAGGATCTGACTGCAGACACACACACACACACACAGACAAAGACAAGAGTGAGAAAGCGAGAGTGTGTGTGTGTGTGTGTGTGAAGGAGATGATGAAAGCTCATTTAATCAGAGAGCCAATTCCATATGATGAGGGAACCAATGTTTCTTCCTCTCAATGATAATGATTTGAAAGGACAAAACCATCTACACTGGTAATGCTGGATGTAAAAAGCCCATTTTAATGTTTAAAATATATGATAATGTCAGTACATGTAAGGATAGACGATAAAGATTGCCACAGAAGAGAGTCCCTGAGCTGTGAAATCATCATTTATTTCAGCTTTTGAATAGCTTTTAGGATTGACAAGCTAAGTAAGCCAGCAGCAGCCGGAGGATTAGAGAACTGGGATTTTTTGATTGGATGAATGAACTCCAGAACCTGTGGAGGAAAACAAAGTCGCAAGGTCTTGTCTACAATTTCCTCAGAGATGATTGTGAACATTACGTGATGAATAAAAGCGCCTGTGTGCTCTGTCAGCGCTCTGTGGATAAATGAGACAAAGAGGTTTTATGTCATGTAAAACAGCTTTCAACTGCCTGTTTGGTAAGTTGCTCTTATGTTGAACCAACGTTTGAACCACACAGAGTGTTCAGCACATTAAATAAGAAACTCTTCCTCCGAGAAACTCCACTGATGGGAAAATCAGTAGTTGGTCAGTGGCTCGGTCCACCACTTTGGACCTGAACGATCTGCAGAGAAACAGTTTCAGGACCTCAGAGGATAAACTCTGAGGACTTTGCTGCACCAAAGACCAATTACTTTTTCTTCTAGCACCACCACGATGTTTAGTTCAAGGCCTCAGAGCTGCTTGATGAAGTATCATTACTAAGAGTGTACAGTTTGTACTCGTACTCATCATCTTCCCCTTATTCAGGTCCGGGTCGTGGGAGCACCAGTTCTTCCAGAGAGCCCTGGTGGAGTCCAGCCTTTACCGGGACCAGGTCAGATTTACTGCCGGTTACACAGACGAGACTCACGCTCCTTCAGCACAGGGACTGAATGGCCACTAACAACGAACCATCCACCTCATACTCCCAGAAAAAAACCCACAGGATGACCCTGGGGACATAATCGTAGACCTTCTCCAAATCCACAAAACACATGTGGACTGATTGGGCAAACTCCCAAATATGTGGGATGAAAACCACTTCGCTCCCACTTGAAAGGAGCTTCAACCACCAACCGTACCCTCTTTTCCAGTACCCGGGCTTAGACCACACCAAGAAGGCTGAGGACTGTGATCCCCCTGTAGCTGGAGTACACCTTCTGGTCCCCATTGTTAACGATGGAGACCACCACCCCGATGTACAGAGGTGTGAGCTGAAGATCATCCTGACAGGTTCCTCCACTGAGCGTTCCCAGCAGACCCTCACTACTTGTTTGGGCCTACCAGGTCTGCACGGTGTCCCCTGCCTTCTAGTCCAGCTCGCCACCAGGTGGGGGTCAGTTGACAGCTCTGCTCCTCTCATCACTCGAGTGTCCACAGAATATGACCACAGGTCTCATGATACGACTACAAATTCAATCATACACACCAGTGATCTAAGATGTCCTAAGATGTGCCAAGTGCACTGATGGACATCCTCATGTTTGAATGTGGTGTCTGTTGTGGCCAAACTGCAACTAGCACAGAAGTCCAATAACTGAACACTGCTCAGGTTCAGATCTGGCAGGCCGTTCCTCCCAACCACACCTCTCCAGGTCATGGTTTTGTCCCCCGGTAGGAGAGTGGAGTCCACTGTTGGGGCGATTTCGGACACCCATCCCAAGGACTCCAAAAAGGGTGAGTAATCTGACTGCTGTTTGGTCCGTACCCCAACTGAAGGCACAGAAAATGTTTATCATTTAGTTTGAAAAAGTCATTGATCATAGTCACTGAACAAATATTATGCAACATGGACTGGATTAAAGTCCTTAGCAGCTGCTGGCACCTAGACTATGACTCTGATTGATCCCATTGTTGATGAAGTGATCATGAAAGTTTACCTGAGGATATATGAAGTGGGAGGGATGCTCAAAAAGAGACTTGATGATTTGTACCCAGCTGCTGTAGCTGGGACAACTGTCTGACTCTGTATCTCAGTTGGTAAATGTCTTGTGGTACTGAACCAAGGTACGGCAGTTGACATTAAAGTCCTTTGCTGTCCTCCTCATTGATTTATTAGCTGGGGTCACCTGCCTGACCACCCTCAGCATCACATCAGCTGCTGTACTGCCATGTTGTGTTTTTCTTCCTGACCATGTCTTCTCGCTCACTCCTCTTCTTTAAACCTCCTTTGTTCTGTATAAATAAAGTCACGATGACCACTGGTTATAAGCAGACTCTATGTTCATTTCAATCCTTTAATATGACAGATCTTTTTCAAGGGGGAACCAGACGCATCCAAATGTTCAGTAGTGAAGGAAACATTCAGATACTTAAAGGTACAACAACAGATAAGTTACACAACTAAATAAATATAGTGATTTAACACCTGAGTCTGTATTTTCCCCTCAGTTTTCTGCACTTTTTTACCTGTTAGGTCATAGAGGAGTTAAGTGAAGTTAAGTGACGTTTTGAGGAGAAATGTCTCTTTGACAGAACATCTCACCTCAGCGTCTCATGTGTCTGAAACACTGTCAGGACAAGTGTTTTAGCACAAGCTAAAGGGTGTGGACCCACTGCATTAATATTCAATAACGTGTTGCATTTTCAAAGTGTATGCGATGACTTTTTATAAATGGTTTGAAACTTTCCACCCCTGCAAATGTTAGCATGCTAACTTGCTCAACTCCAATTGTAAATATTGAAAACATTAGCTTCCTTTGTGAGGATGCTAATATGCTGACATCAGCATTCTCAGATACTAATGTCTGTAGGCTTAGGATCCTGTTTGAATATTTTTTCTTATTTTCTGCAATTTTATCCAGTATCTGCAAAATCCTTTCCCATATTTATTGGGAATCTGACTGGGCAGTGCTGAACACAGATGACCAACTGCTACAATGGTTTGCACAAACACACTGACTTCTGGAGCGTGAAGGCAAGACAGCGAAACAGAGACGCTGGACTTTGGCAACATCGGCATCAGCTGCACACATCCACTGCCAGGCAGGAAGTGAATATGCTGAAATGAGCCACCAGCAGATGGTAACATGGCTCCTTAAACCACCACATCTCACTGGACATTAAACTGAAGTCAGAGGGGTTAATGAAAGGACAAAGAATTTCTCAATCAAACTTCTGTAAGAGAGTTTTAGTGACGCAGAGCAATTGAAAAATGTGATGTTTGGTTCCTCCCAGAAGAGTCTTCAGTTTCAGCTTGGTGGAGGACTCAGCATTAACCTTCAGTGGTACATATCCTGCACTCTTGCTGCCAGAAGTGACCATATTTGGATATGAAGGGAGGAGGGAGGAGGCGGGTCTGACCTTTGAACCTGAGGACACTGTCCAATGTGTAGGAGACTCTGTTCACATCTGATCTACAACCACGTCCCTTCCTGTTTTTTGATCATAACTGCTTAATGACAAATGAGTTTCAGATGGACCTGACTCCTGCTGATGACATCACAATGACCAGGAGTATTTCAGGACTAATAATGAACATTATCAATTGGATTTTTTGTAGCCATCACCCAGTGGCCATCAGTGGTATTGTACTTTTTTTCCTTGCACATATGCTTCACTTTAGAGACTCTGTGGCTGCATCAATTTTTTATACACACTCAGGCTATGTCAGTCTTTTTTTTTATATACGGTCTATGTTGGTGTTAGATAAAAAACAACTGTCTGAGGCCTACAAGTTATTTCTTCTGATATATAATTGCCCTCAGGGATTAAAAAAAAACCCTACAATAACAAAAACAGTGCAGTACTGTTGAGTTTTGGGGAAAAAAGTGAAGTGAATTGGATTTTGTTCACATATGTATAAATGTGAATTACAAGGAATTTAAAAAAGTAAAAATATGTGCAATAAACAACAAAGTAAATCAAACCATTGTTGATGTGGCTACTGCACTAATGCTGCTTGTTTTTGGCAGGTGAGTTGTTCTCAGTAACTTGTGGAAGTTGACATGTTCGTGGTTGGATTCATGGTTTCAGGCTCACTGCAGGACTCCTGGTGTTTCTTGTCATTTTTTATGGCTGCAGTCGTGTTGCTGAATGAATGTGGGACTCTGTGAAGCAACCCCCCCGATACTCTTAAATATCTAAAGTTACTAAAACTTTTATCAGGCTTGTTTTTTTTTACAGTACTACTTAATTTTATTTCACTATTTTATTTACCTAAATGTGGTAGATTGGTCGGTTTCCTGTGCAGGTGCAGGTGTATCTTCCTGTCATAGCTCAGGAAACTCGTTACAAAGAGTTTGCAGGGTGTGAACTTTTTTTGTGGACTGATAGAGCAGCTCTTGGTGCTGCAGCAGCAGACAGGGAGCACACAACAGGGCCATAGGGGATCAAAAGCCGAGACTATCCAATTTTATTGCAAAATAATAAAAAAAAGTAAGAAAAAATATTGCATTTCTCCGTTGTTAAAACAAGAAGGGCCAACACCACTGGCTACTGACTGTCGTAATTTACAAATATCAGCCTAAGTTGAGATAAATTGCTCATTTTGAACTGGAACTGCAGCGTTTCCTTTATTTATCTGTCTTAGGAAATATATTTATATTGTAAGTACAACAGAAGAAAGTTATTATTTTCCAGATATAAAGTTTATATAAAATATAAAGAATGTCAGAGTGTTTCTTTCTGTTTTGTGTGTGTGTGTGTGTGTGTGTGTGTGTGTTGGTTGTTGCCATCTAACCATGTGCAGCTGAATCCTGCTAATTAATGCAAGGACACACCCCAGGGATACCGCTGAGGAAAAATACAACAAAACATCCCTGGGCAAGGTGAAAATAATAAAAACACATACACACACACGCACACACACACGCATTGCTGAGACATTGTGTGCAGTGCAGTCAGCTCCAGCCTCGGTGTGCTGGCCTCCTCGTGGTGTGAGTTGCAGCCTGTGGACGTGTTAACAGAGCTCAGCCCTCAGCTCTCCCCTTCACTGTGTGTCAGTCACTCTGCTGTCCCTGCTCTCTGTCTGTCTCCAACACTTGTCTTTTCCTCTCTGCGTCTCCGTCCCGCTGTTTCCGTCTCTTTTCCGTCCATGTGGGTCTCTCCCTCTCACTACTCTTTTCCACAGCCTGTGGGTGTGTCTATGTGCCAGCCATTGGTTGGGAGATATTTCCTGATAAATATTCATCCACCCAGCACACACACGCACACACACACACACGCACACACACACACAAACAACATCAACCCATGTTGTA
>OOFC01025668.1:6537-27056 GCA_900323345.1 Pseudochromis fuscus | reverse complement strand
GACCATATAATATGAGTCTTTACAAATTAGTGTGATGTGGAAGAGGGTAATAAAACCCCTCAACAGCACATTTGCACCAGTGCTGAAACATTTTCTTATAAATTTAAGTGTTATCATCACTAATCATTTTGCTCACAAAGAAAAAGTGCTGTTATTCACGGACGGATAACGCGGATTACAAAATATGGAGGGAAGATTTAATATAAAAGGATCCTTAATAAATACTACCTTTCACATTATTATTAGAATATGACTCGAGATAGAGTTGGGAAATGACCAATAATACACTTTTTTCTTTTTTTTTTACCTGTGCTGTTGGAAGTACCTTCTTCCTCCCCCTCCTCAGCCTCCGCTCGATCAGAGTCTACAGCTCCTGAATCCTGGGAGATGCTCATAGCTGTCATCTGTTGAGTTACTGGGCTGGGAGAGCTGGGACTAACACGACAACAAGCACAAGGGAAAACATTTTAGCTCATACAGGGATTAAAATTAAACTATTATTTTGTTATGAAGTATATGGCAGACAGACCCAAGTATTAGAATGTAAACTAGCAATGGATGCTCATGTTGCTATTCAGGGTGACATACTAAGTATCTATTTAAATATACACACTGAGGAATCCCAAACAATAAAACCATAGAAACAGCAATGTTTTTTTTCAACAGTCTCTCAATGAACTGTTCTGAGATGTTTTTAAATGAGGCAGGGCCGATTTTTACAGTTTACAATAGTCTATGACTTCACTATGTTCACATCGGACACAAATACTAACTAAATTTGATCATACTGGGAACAAATTTAGACGTTTGGGAGAAATTAAGTAATTACTGGAACAACTCATTATAATGTGAGTAATCTGTGTTTTCCAGGAAACTAGTCCTCCATCTGATTTTCTTTCTTTAACAGCCTCTCCTGGTCTATTGTTCCTGTTTAAGTAGTTTCTTTCCAATAAACAGCCAGACAGGACTCCAAGCCATCACCATGTTTATATACTTCTCTCACCATCACATATTTCTTTATAGTAGTATGAAGAAAATATGTTCTACAATTCAAGGAAGAATCACTTATTAGCATAACTACAGCAAACCATACACGGATCCTGACAAAATGCTCCAACAAAAAAAAAAATTAAAAAAAAATTAACTAGGCTTGCAACAATTATTCAACATTACGCTGCAGTTTTTCAAGAGCAGGCCCTGAAGCAAATTTCTTCAGTACTTTCAGTTCATTCTCTCAATGTCAAAGACAACAGAGCTGTGTATTAAGGTTTAATTCTGCTTTTGTTAACCATTAGGGTCTTGTACTTAAGCGCCCTTGAAAAAGCCTGGAAGCCTCGATGAATAATGGGAGAATTATATCACGATCCTTTAAATGTAATGAAGGTAAAGGTAAATGTACAAAGATGGCATTTCAATTTTTAAAGTATGAATTCCTTAAAACTGGCAGAAAAATGTGTAATTACTGAGTTCTTGTTAAAGCTAATTTTTTTTTTTAAATGTTAAACAATTGCACCACAAGGCTGCATAACTAAAAAGGTCAAATGTAAACATATACAGTCACCTCACATCTGATTTCTGCACCGCCAAACATCCACACCAATATAAAAGATCTGGACTAACAAAAGAACATCAGCTCACAATGCATTGCAGTTAGCTTTCAGCTGATCCATGGATAATTTCTGTAATTAAATGTATATTTTAACACTACAATTACACCTTCAGGCCTATTTCTTATGTTTTATTCTACAATATTCTACATTTAATTTTACTTGATAAATTCTACATCAAAATGTCCAATTCCCTATGATTTTTAGTTTTCTACAAGACACAGTGTTGGGTAATTGCCCCAGCTGTCAGTCAACATACCTGACTGTTTGTTCCTCGGGTGGGGTTCCTGCCACCTCTGTACTGGGCTCTGAGGTTGTGCTCTCCACAGTCACACCAGCTGATCCTGGTGATCCTGCTGGTGATGTAGCAGCTGTACGGGGGAAAGGACAGTCTGATACCGCAAACAACACAGAACCTGCTGTCTCAGCCCCGAGCAGGGATGACTTTCCACTTGTTTCTAAGTATCTCATTATTTGCCCCTCACTGCATGCATTCGTCTACCAAGATCAGATGCATTTTGAGTGGATGTGAAACAACAGATGACGGTGTCACTCTCTTGCTTTCTGATGCCAAAGTGTAGGCAGCTACTGCTACCTCTTGTTCTCCAACCCCTTTTAGCAAATTCAAGCTCCTCCCTGATACCTGTACAGTTTTTGAGTGACCCACCCCACCTCCCAAGTTCTTTCTCCACCTAACTGACCCATATCCAGCACACCCCTGTCAAGTCTCTCCCATCTTCCTACCTTTCTCTCCCGGGGGGCTGGATCGCCCCCCTCCCTGTTGTCTCTGCAGGTGTTCCTTGTAGCAGACGGAGCACATGCCGTTGGTGCGGGGGTTACCATAGAAACCGCATCCCATAGTGCAAAGCATTGGCACCTGCGTCTGATTGGTCTCCTGAGCCATGCTCTGACAGAGGGGGTAAGGGGGATGGGAGAGGATATTCCTGAAAATGGGGTTGCAGAAGTTAGTCAAAAATGATCTATTTGGTTATTACATGATTTTTCATTTTGTTTTTTAAAAGCTAAAAGAGCTTGGAGAGTGGCATTGCAGCATGAGAGGAGAGTGGGAGAAAAGAAAAAGTGAGTTCTTTGTGAGCTAAGGGTTATGGGTCAATATTGGTCGCTGTAATGAGGGTTTGTAATAACTGTATCAACCCAAATTAACACAAAAGCTGTCCAGCTTAAGCAAGATCAGACTGAGACCAAATCTAAAATATATGTGTTTCTAAATTAATGAGGAAAAACACAAACAACCATTGACATTAATGGGAAAATATGGCAGCAAATAACGTGTTACACTCTCAGCAACATTATAGGACAATGCCCCGGGAGTTTTGAAAGTAATAAACTGTGGATTTTAAGTAAAAAAGATACAAAAAGTCGTTTACAATCCCAACCGTGAAAGGCAACTTAAGGTCTGCGAAAACAAGCTAGCTCAGCTGGTCCATGTTTTCTTCTGATGTTTTCCTCGGGACAAAGTTAACAAAAAAAGGAACAAAAGCTTAAGACACGTCCGTATTAAACCACATCGAAAACAAAACCTTCCTAATAACCGAGGGATTGTCAAATAATAACGTTGCTTACAATACAGCCGAACAACTTCCAGCTGACTGTCCTCAGTCTGAGTTTGTCCGCAGAAGAAAACAATCGGCGTCCTATGCTCAAAGCAAACACTGTAACGTTAGCAAACAGCCTCGCTGGACGGTTTTTGTCTGTCTGACACCGCATACCAACGCAAAGAGGAGGACGAAACTCGTTCGGTGGCTTTAGATAATGTCGAAAATCACGAAAAATGTAAACCACGGCGTCCCCGGAGACAAGCTATAAACAAATCTTTGGGTTTTCAATCGAATAAACGCGACTGTTAGCAGGCTAACGCGAGCCGAACTGCTAGCTTAAATCAGCCAACCCAGACCAGTGTCCTAGCTTTACTTTTAAAATCGCTAACACGCAGCGGGAGGGCCTCACATCAGTCAAAGGTGAAGATAATACCTGAATTTCACGGTTACCGGGGGCTGTCGACGACCTCGGGCTTCAGATTTATACGAGTTGTGTCCCCAGCAGAGCGCGCGGCCTCCTACCCAGCGCTAGCTCCCGACATTAGAAACAACGACCATGACGTCATCATCAGCAGCAGCATCGATTCAGCCTTCCAACACAGCAAAGTCCAACACCCCAGCAAGAACACAGAAACAACATTAACACAAAACAAACTCACACAGAAACAACACAAACTCACTCACAAACAACACTAACTCACACACAAACAATACAAACAAACAGAAACAACTCTAACTGAAACAAAAACAACACTAAATCTCACACACAAATAATACTATCTCACACAGAAACAACACTAACTCACATCACACTCTGTGCTGGGTCTGAACTTTATTAACACATCAGCTCATTATCTTTTAATACTGAAATTAAAAATGTAAACCTTAATGTAAATGAAATGCACTGTGAACTCACTACATATAATCCCATATGTCCTCTTATGGATTTTCTACCAAACAACACAAACTCACACATCACACTGTGCCGGGCCTGACATTTATTCCCATATCAGCTCAGTAGATTTTAATACTGAAATCAAAAATACAAACAATACAAATGAAATGCACTATGAACTCACTACATGTAATCCCATTAAGTCTACAAAAAACTGTGTTCGTTTTTTTTTTTTTATTCTTCACAAACTGTTCACACACATTCATCATCAAGGGATGTAAAAAAACACTTTTGATTTCCAGCATAAGATTCAAAGTGCAATAATGTACAGATTCTGTAAGGTTATAACTGAATTTCATCAACCTACATAATAAATGCAGTGTCACCAAGTTCAGATAACATGAATGTTAAGGCACTTAGTCATTAAAGTCAAGATTTTTTTTTTTTTTTTTAATTGGTTCCATTTACAATAAACACCACTCTCCTGTCACCACAGTGAATTACATCAGAGAACCACAGGAAGTGTTCAGATCTAGTTGTTAGGGCCAGCCGGCTCCATTGGCACATCTCCCTCTGCCTTCTCAGTCCTCTGAGGAGCAAAAGGTCCCACCAGCCAGTTGAGTGGAGTGTTGTGTAGTAGATACTCCACGACACCATCCAGAGACTGTTGAACCTGGGAGAGGTAGATATCAGCACACACGTTTAACCATAATCATTGCAAGTACTTGATTTTAAAGTTTTTTTTTATTATGGGTAGGAAATAGTGAGGTGGTGTGTGACTAACTACAGAATAAGACTGCTGTAGTTTAATGAAGCAGACGATTGTTCTTCAATAAGACTGTGTATTACTTAAGCTCCAATAAAAAGATAATGGAAGGACTAATTGTGCTAAGTGATGGCATTAAAAAACGAAAATAAAACTTCAAGCACTGAACTATATTTAGCTAAGCTGATGCAGCAAAATAAAACGCTGCAGTAAAGACAGTGCTGTGCAATTAGTACTTGATTCAGATGGTGGCGGCTCCTCTCCAGAAGGAGGGGTGTGATGGTGCTAGCGTTCCCCAGAGAGGCGTGCAGCTCTTCAGCGGATTGCCTGGCGCTGGTCAGCTGGTCCTGGACTGCGCCTGGCAGACCCTGGGCACTTGAAACCACACTTGAGCATGCTGACCGCAGCTGGTCACTCAGACCACGCACCATGGCGAGGGCCCGCCATTCCAGCTGCTGTGAAGATAAAGTGGAAATTTCAAATGATGCACAATCCTCAAACATGAACATATCCTCATTTTATATTGTGTAAAATCACTTCTATCAAGAATAATCTGGTTTCAAATGCATCAGTCCTGACCTCAGACTCATCTTTGATCCCGTCTGGCTCCGTCTCAGTCTGTCCAGCTCCATCCTGCTGCTGCTTCCACTCTGTCCAGCGCTGCTGCAGCTGCTCCGAGGCTCCTCCTATCTGGTTACTTGCCGTCCCCAGGCTGGTCCGGGTGCTTTCAAGCAGGTCCAGAGTGCTGGTAATCTGAGACACCGCAGCATAGGTGGCATCCCTGGCATGCCGTGCCCGAATCAGGGACTGGTCCAGTGCTCGCTCCTGTACCTTGGCGGAGAGTTTCCCCAAACGGACAAAGTAGCTGGGGCTGGGTGAAGTTTGAGTCACCTCACCGGTGGCAGGTTCAGCCAAAGCAGCTGAAAGAGAAACGTGGTGCATCTCAAATATACCGAAATCAGATGTTTAGTTTAAATCTAGAATTTAAAAGATGGCTTTAAATATTTAGGTGTGAGCAGAAAGCTGTAGATTACACCAACTTTATATTAGTCATTCTTGACCTCTAGCTTTTTCCAACATCTGAACAAATACATATTTATTGCAAGGGTTGATGGGTAAGTAATGACTGATGGATGGAGAAACAATCGATGTCGTCCCCCTGTGCTGACTGAAGCATCTGTTTCAAGTTTGGATACTTGTCTCTAACAGGGTTAAAGCACATCTGCTCAGGAGAGACATAAAGACTTGAAGACCCCCTCACTCCCTCTGTGATGTAACACTGTAACACTGAGAAGTAGACGGCCCGTTTGAGCAGCACCGCCATGCTGAAGTGTGGCAGGTTGTCACGATAACATGACATCACCGTAGCAGGTGTCAAAGCTGTGAGTGTTGGAAATCGTAGGTGCTTCACGGGCCAAGTTAACAGAAGGAAAGTTCACTGGAATGCCCTGATTTCCACTCTATGAATAGCATCGACCATTCATGTGTTCAACTTCAATGACTCTAGTAAATCTGATCACTTTTATAATAACTCCCCCCCATCCTCCCTCACAAATCTTGTCAGATCATCTCTTCACAATATATATTTTTTTTAGTTTAATTTCACCTTCATTTGACCCATCTGTCAAAACACACCTGTCTACACCTCAGCAGCAGACATATGGGCTTATTACCTCCCCTGGTGTTTATGAAGTGATTATGTTTTCCACATTTAGTACACTTACTCACCTAGCTCCCTCTCAGTGAGCGGTAGGTGCTGGTCAACCCAGTTCTCGGATCGGCTGAGGGCCAAGCCCATCCCGCTGCTAACCATCTGGCCCATCCTGGTGCCCATGACAGTGCTGATACCTCCGCTGACCGCTGCCCGGGTCAGCTCCACACCGCCCATCACGGCCCCCACCACGGCATCTTTGGCCCCTGCCACCGACTGGTACACCATACCTACTGTGTCTGACACCACCTGAGGGAGCAGAGAGGAGATCACATGCTCTGCTCAGAGAGATATTCACTGTTTTCTATGTAGCTGTTGCTCTATTGACAGAAATGACATTTGAGATAATGAGATGCAGGGGGAAGAAGACAAGTTAGAGGCCAGGAAGTAGTTTTTTTTCCATCAATCCATTGATTTCCTGTTTACAACACCCCAGAAAGTATGATCCCACTGATACCAGGGCCATATACAATACAAGGAAAAATAGAAAGACTAAACCCTAAAGCATGCTGGGTGGTTTGAAACCAGACCCGGTTAATTATTGGACTTAACCCAGTAAGACGGGTTGTTTTTACCCAATTTTTACAGTTTTTACCCCAATTTTCTGGATTTTAATCAACATTTTATTGTTATTATGCAACTTTTTTGCTTTTTACCCAACATCTTGTTGTGTTTGTATTCATTTTACTTAAGTAAATTAACCCCGCATGTAGTTACTTCAATACTTACTCAGTTCTGGGTTCAAACACTGCAAATTCTGTAGTTTTTAACCCAAGATTTTGTTGTTTTTATGCAACACTTTATTGGTTTTACCCAACATTTTGTTGTTTTGCACCCATTTCATTGGGCTAAATTACCCCACATGTATTTAATTCAAGTTCTGAGTTAAAACAACTGCATTTTTTAGGGTTTAAGGTAATATTTTCAATATTTTCAACATTTGTTTGCAGTCAGGTTAATTTACTGCTTAGATATTTTTAAATAGTGGTACCGATCACATATATTAACTGTTAACATTGCTGCTGTAATTACCTGGAGACTGATTTATACAGCTACTTAATGATCACAGCTCTGATTGAGTCACAATACATGACTAGTGTGACCAAGGTTAACCATGTAATTAATACATCCAAATATGCAGTAACAAAGTAAAACAAACATCATCAGTGACAAAATAAGCAGAGGAGGGCTTAAACATATTTTGATTACAAAGAAGCGCAGAGGGGTTTTCTGTCCGACCTTATCTGCTGGCTGCTGAAGAATAGGAAGCTTCTCCTCCATCTTATCCAGTCCTTTCAAAGCGTACTCATTTACTGTGGCAACTGCAAAGTGCACAAATATAATTAAATGTTAACATAATTAAAAGAATTGTCTCGGTGTGGAGTGATACCACTAAAAAAAAACAGCTGTTGTTCAATGTTTACAGCACGGTAACAACTGAAAGTCTCAAAGATGAAACAAACACCCACGAATAAATGATGTGGAAATTATGTTGAGAGGATGCTTTTCCATTCCTTCATTATATTCTATTCATTTGTTGTGGAACCAGCTTGAAACATCCTTCTTTAGTGCATGTCAGTGTATATTTGTATACTGTCACTGCACATTTCCTTTCAGCTTTCATCCTTTTTTTGCAGAGAGGAACCTACGCTGTGGTTCTATCATGTCCAAAAGAGGTTTGGAGCCCGTGGTGGCAGCTGCTCCCAGAGTTCGGACCCCACTCTCCGCTGCATCCATCACCCCCTTCAGCAAGGGCACATTGTCTTTGGTGCTGGTGTAGGCACTGGAAACCACACCGCAAGCTGAACTGACCAGGGGCAAGTTGGTCACTCGTGAAACAACAGTCTAGGACAAAAATACACCCATTACTGCCTCATTGAAAGTGTTAAAATACAAACCTGTCTGTGTAAAGTACACCTCTACACTGCTATATTTAGATGAAGTATTCAATTAGAGATAAGGACTTATTTCTCACATTAACTTATAAAAATGGGGAAATTCCAAGTGTCAAATGAGTTCATAATAAGCTCCGGTTTTTCTATTAGGTGTTATTTCAGGTCACAGTGCTCCTCACCTGCTGGTCTCCATTAGCTGGCTGTACCGCTGCAGCTCCAGTCTCATTAGTCTTCTCGCTGTCTGCCATTGTGACTGCTGGATTCAATCTCTGAAACCGAATATAAAGTGTCAGAAACAGAGATTCGCCTTACTTTGCATGGTACGCGTGATGAAATACAGCTTCATCTCTGGTACTCTTTCTTCAAGTGGCTGATAGACTTTATCTTGCAGGAGCTGCAGTCCTGTCAGATGATTTCACACATGCAGAAAGGCAAGTCAAGCATGTTAAATTCATTTGTCAACACTATGATGCAACAAGGATGAAATTGAACTTGAAAAAAAAAATGGTGCAGAGAAGCAAACACTTGAAGTCTATCCACAATGTCAGAGAGAGGGATACTGATCGATTTGGAGTTTAATTTTTTATCATTATTATGTACATGAAAGAGGGATTGATTGGACCATCCATCTACCTCTCATATACACCACTAAGTCCAGCAGGGTAATGGTGGTAGAGGACTGAGCAGGGAAGTCCAGACATCCCTACCCCCTTCAACTTCCAGCCACTCCCAACTGGGGGATATAATCCCTCCAGCAAGTCCTGAGCTGACCTCTGAGTCTCCGCCCAGTTGGCTGTGCCTGGTAAACCTCTAACGGGATGTGACCAGGGGGCATCATCCTAATCGGATGCCCCAACCACCTCAACTGGCTTCTCTCAAAGTGGAGGAGCAGCAGCTCTACTCCGAGCTCCTCCTGAAAGGCTGAACTCCTCACCCCATCACGCAGTGGAAACTCGTTTCAGCCGCTTGTTTCCACAGCCTTATTCTTTCAGTTATTACCCAAAGTTCACGACCCGAGGTGAGGGTAGGGATGTAGGTTGGCTGGTTGATGGTGAGCTTTGCCTTATTGCTCAGCTCTACCTTTACCACTACAGACGATCCCTTCTTCCCCCACTCGTGAAAAAGACCCTGAGATACTTGAACTCCTAAACTTGGGGTAGATTCTCTCCTCTTACCTGCAGGGGGCATTGCATCCTTTTCCAGTTTTTGGCAAATCAAGGGTTTGGTTTTTTTTTTGGAGATGTAGGGTATTACCCAAGGAATAAATAATTACATTTTGGGAAAAACAGAAAACAGGATCTCCCACCACCAAAAATAAAAAAAATCTATCCCCCTATCCCTATCCATCAAGCAAGATCATAAGATCACGTCAAGCGAAAATTACAGGCAAAACCTTATTGTAGAGTCTCAGAGTAATTGTCTGACATTTTACTAGCGTTTCATAGTAGTAAAGGTTAGATAAGAAATTTCATTTGGACATGACATGAGAAGACCTCTGCTGTACCAGAAAATGAAAGTCGAAGTCAGCTCAGTCTCGTTTCTTCAATTTCGCTCCACACTTCAACTTCTAAGTGCGAGTAGAAAACCCTGAAACAATACCGGCTTATCATAGAGATGCTTTTCTAGCTCCCATATTAAAAACTAAATAACAAAATGAAAACAGAGATGATAAATCCTGTGAAGAGAATTCTGTGGCTACAGAAGTTGGTCTAATTTCAAATTATAGATTAGAGTCTAAAGAAAACCATGAATAATGTTAGAAACCAGAGAACCGCAGGGCACTAATGCTGGAGACTGATTGTTCACAAGCTCTCATCAGGGCACGCAGGGAAAATGGACCTCTGATATTATTCATCTGAAGTGAAACATTAAGAACCACTGCACTTCTACTGTGTAAAAAATGACTCTGAATGAAAACTAGGCCGAAAGAATTACTCAAGTGAAAAACAGCTGTAAGTGAAAAATACCCTTTTACATTATTCTAATGAAGTTTTGCCTTTAATAAAGATTAAATGCAGGACTTATTTGAGCCATGGATAGCTGTAAAATTTGGCATACGGTCAATTTCACACGAGATAGGAGACATGAATCAAACTGTTCCCCGACTGGCCTGTCCGTCATGTCTCTTCTGGGGATGGATAAAAGCCGCTGACATGAGGGAGCTGTCTGTACTGCAGTTAACTGCAATTGCAGCACTGAAAAATCCTCATTCAACAAAAACTACCCTGGACTTGATGTTCCAAGTTACTGATATGCACCTGACTGATGTCAAATGAACTTATCGACAAATCAACCTGGTGAAAATGATTTTTTGACTTTTCCAGTTAATTGAGTACCGTATTTTTCTGACTATCAGGCGCACTTAAAATCTGTCAAAATGTTTTAGTACGACTTGGGTAAACTACGAAGCTGCATCGCTTGACGGATTGTCGGAGCATTATGGCTACCGTAGTCAGGAACCGAGCAGAGTAATACGTATCACAGTACGTATTACTCCGCTGACACTATATTACGGTGGTATAAGGACCCCAAAGTGGCACCTGTTAAGAGACAGTCGCTAAATGCGCCTTATAATCCAGTGTGCCTTATGGTCCGAAAAATACGGTAATTAACAAATAAATAAAAGAAACTTGATGACATTGTTAAATTCCAATATTACTGTTGCTACTACTATTAATGCAACATTATTTGTATCAATCTAATACAAGCAGCTAAAGGTGCAACACATAGACAGTGTATAAAATGGACGAAGTTAACGTGACGTCACCCGTTGGTCTGTGGACTCTGAAGTCAGGAGTTTGAATGTCGCCATGTTGGTTGTTTGGAGCCAGAAGTGACCATATTTGGATCTGGTTTTGCCCTTCAACCCAAGGACACTGCCCAATGTGTATGAGAGTCTAGTTCAGGTGTAGTCTCATTGGAGAACAGACCTGTCAATCAAACAACCACGCCCCTAAATCTTCCTCTGTTTATATCTCCTTAATGATGAAATGATCTTCAGATGGACCATGAAGAGTCGACTTCAGCTGATGACATCAGAATGACTTGTGGGAAAAAAAAAATATTGACTGAGTGTTTCATGATTGAAAATGACTGTGTTTGAATTGACAGGAATTTTAACCTGAGTTTTTTGGAGCCAGCATCAAGTGGCCGTCGATGGTATTGCAGTTTAAGTCATTTAAAGGAATAGCTCCCACACTATGGTAAAATATGGCTATAAAACTCACAGCTGGTCTCTTCTATATCCTATTGATGATGATATTCAGTTTGGTACTTAGGGGTCCTCCTCCTTCTCACCTCTGTTTTGCATCCTTTGAAAGCGTAGATATGACAAAGAGATGCAAGTGGGGGCAGGAAGGAGGCATGTCAGCTGATTGGAAACAACCCTCTGCGGCAAGATCTTTCCTGTCTCCCTCTGGCGCCAACAACATGTGGATGGCATCTGTTTGTGTTGGACCAGATGGCACACAGAGGCGTAAACGGACTGCACCTGTCTTAACTGCAACACGCCTAACAAGTGTTTGACATGCTCGACCTGATGTATGCGGCAGATGAGTGGAAGATGGGATGCGACCCCCATGATCGTGCTGCTGGAGAAACACGCTGCAGTAGCACGAGGGGTGAAGACGACCAGCTGTAACCTGCTGTCTGCCTCAAGTAAACGCTCAGGTGGATTAGGCTGCACATCCACCTGGAAGGAGGAGCTGATGGCAGAGAGAGGAGCCAACAAACTGCTGGAGCCAAGCAGCTTCAAACAGGTACGCTTCTAAAGAGATACTGTTTCATTGGTTTATACATTTTATATGTCAAACTAAGTACAATGGGTGAAGCTACTGGGGAGGGTTGTGGTGAAGCAGGGTATTTGAATGTTGCCATGTTGGTTGTTTGGGGCCAGAAGTGACCATATTTGGATGTGAAGAGGAGGTGAGGAGGCGGGTCTGACCCTGTGTATAAGGTCTGTCCAATGTGTAGAAGATCTGAGTTCAGGTTTAATCTAACTGGAGATCAGAGCTGTCAATCAAACTGACCACGCCCCTAAATCTTCCTCTTTCTGGAGCCTAATATCTTCTTAGTGAAGAAATGATTTTAAGATGGACCACCAGATCATTAATGAGAAGAGTTCACTTTAATTAATGACATAAGAATGACTTGTGGGCAAAATGTATTGACTGAGTGTTTCATATTTTTCTGAGGAGATCTTCACTCACTTTATTACAAAGTCTGACACTACACGCCCTGATATCAAGTGATATCAAGTGAGATGAACTCAATCATTTTCAGATATGTTTTATGAAGACGGAAATTACGCAACGCAAGCTAGGCTGTTTAGAAATAATTATCTACCTGACAAGTGCTCCCAGTAATGAGCTCATAAAAACGTTATCAGACCTTCTCTCTTGCTATGACCCATCCTCACAATGTTGAGCCACATCCAACCCTGTCAGGAAAACGAAAGCTACGACCCCCCCTTCAGAGATAAAGACTCCATGTGACCTTTGATATTAACACGTTGGTGTATCTTCAGACACCTGCTGTAGAGAAGAGAGGTGGAGCAAAAAAAAAAAAGAGGAATAAAAAGCCTACAAAAAATAATGTTTCTTTTACTGTTACATGAGAAATTTCTAACTGTGAATAACCATAAAATTTCCATTTTGAAATACATTCACAAATAAATCAGAATCTGAAAAATATATATCCTTTAGTTCACTAATGTAACAATGTTAAGTTATTGTGTAACACTGTAAATATATTTCTGAAATATGTTACAATTAGAAACAATTAAAATGAAACATTGGTTTTCTACTGATATATATAAATTACAAAATATTTCAAACAAAATGTTGAATAAATGCATCTCTACACTTCATTACCTTTTTTATTTAAGTCAAAACTACACAAGATTTAATGTAAAATCAAAACTACATTATTTTAATTATGTAAAATTACTGTATTTTCATGAGTTGGTAATCTGTTTTTTTGTAATTTTTTTCTGGAAAATTACAATTTGCATTTAAAGGTATTATTATTACTATTACTATTATTTTATCATTATTATTATTAGTTTATTATTACTATTGCTTATATATTTATTTTCATTTAATTGTGTATTCTGTCCCTAATCTGTTGTACCGAAGACAGAGAGAAAGATTAATGTGGACTTATCCTTAAAGAATAACGAAAGCAGAGAGGGTTGGGATAAGTTTTTAAATGTATAAAATATTTTTAAGACTTCAGCTTTAATAAAATGGTGTTTAAATTTTACATCAGCAAGAATTATTTAGTATAATCTGGAAAGCATTTAGTGTGAGCTGGCCAGTGGTCCAAAGTGGACACATGTGAGGGGGTCACATGAGGATTAAAGAGGTAGAAGGAGAAAAAACAAAAACTTCAACTTAAACAACCTGAGAGTGGCAAAGAACAACTAATTGAGTCATGTTCACACACTCCAGCTCCAATCCCAGATGAAAGGTCACCACAGCAGATTGCTTCATTTTTAAATGATGTCACAGGCTAAAAACACTGGGATCCACTGGATATCACTTTAAACCAAAGCACTCAGTGGAATAATGATGATGTTCAGCCCACAGAAACTCTCCTTTCAGCTGCTTTTTAACATAAAACTCTCAGCAGAGCTCAGCCACACACACACTTCTTCCACTTTATAGTTGGTGAACTTTGACCCACATGAGGAACTTCCCCAACGAGCTGCTGCGTTTGAGGCGTTTTCCTCCTTTAACTTCTGGTGTGACTCAGGTAAATAAAGTTGTTTCCTCGGCCTTCAAAGTAACTTAGCTACGAGTTAGCTGGTTAAAAGTAACTATTGTTGCGTAGGGCAGCAGTAGTAACGCGTGTGTGAGGATGTGGGTGAACAGAGTGGTGAAAGCAGCCACTGACCTCACTGACAGTCTGTCGGTGCCTCTGTCCTGCTGTGACCCGCAGAGTTAAAGATGGAGACTGACGAGGTCCAGCCCACAACACGCTGCTACAGCCGGACCGCACAGCTGCGCCTCAGCACGGACACACAAGGGCGGACGGTGTGGGCGTGGCTTATAAACTTTCAGTTTATTGCGTCACAACGAGGAAGTAGCAGTTACTACACTTTTGGTTAGTTTTTTTCTTTTACTACACTGCAGGCTGCTGCTGTTGTTAAAAAAGTCGTATTAAAATTTGTATTCAGAATTACAAAACCGATCTTTTTTATTGCACTACTCACTCAGCTGTATCAGATATATTTTTTTAACAAAAAAAACAAGGAATAGGCCCATTATTTATTTATTTATTTATTTATTGCAGTTTTATTTATTTTACATTAATCATTAAAAAGTCCAAAGAAATTACAAAGTATTTTATGTAAAATTAAAGTTACAAGCTGTGATCCAAATTATTGGATTATCATGAGCTGGTTATATCCTGATTTTTACAGTATTTTTTTGACACCCCAGCTGCCAGAAGATTCTCCCATTAACTTTATAATATTTATTTTATTTAATCTTATTTCATCTTATCTCAAATGTATAAAATCACACTGAATAAAACACAAGAGCATAAAATTCAATACAAAAGCCAATTACTGAAACACAAACAGATATAACACCTGTTCCCTCCATAAAACTACACGCTACTAAAATTATGATTGTGTGTGAAATAGACTCTTCCAGAAGTGAGGACCAATAACACAGACTGCAGCGTCTCTGTATGTCTAGATGGGTGATTTGAATTTGTAATCCAGTACTGTGCTGATATTCTGTGTAACTGATGTGTCCCTCCATCCGATCAGTTGTTGTTGTGCCACCTGCTGCTATAAAAAAACAAAAACAAAGCAAAATATTTTACCCACATGCTTAACAGTTGGCAAGGTGCTCTTGTCATAAAACACACAGTTTGTGATTGTGGCTTCATCTATTTATAGCGCATGAGGACTCTGTTTTATCCTGATGCTGCAAGCTTGAACCTTTGTGATGAAGTCTCAGGTAAAGATTTCCTCTGATGACCCAGTTTATGCATCAATGCTACACATTAGAAAGAAGCATCCTTTGTCAGCTGAACCCTCCTGCAGCTCCTTTGCAGCCATATGGGGGTATTATTATTTGAAGGTTTTCTTATTCTGTCAGATTTTGTCCTGGTTTCCCCCTCACCTGCCATACTTACAGTCCATTTCAGATGAACATTGCAACTGGTGACACTTTAATTTAATCTTTTTATAGCCTTCCCCTGCTTTGTCAGCATCATTTATCTTCATTTTCATAGCCTCAGCCAGGTACGAAGAGCTGAACCATGTCTCTAATACCTCAGCACAGTGTGAGGGTTTCAAAAAATTCACTAATTGTCCTTTATGTCAGCAACTTTAACCTGTATTGCAGCCCTACTGTCTGAGTAAACAACAACAATCAAATAACACACTCATCAAATATATCTTCATGATTTTACAAAGTATTCTTTCAGTGGAAAAAGTTGAATGAATTGTATCCAATGAGACATTTTTCCCCATCCACTGATGAAGGCCACAAGATGCAGCAAGATGTCAACACACAGCTCCAGAAGAAATCCAGTAAGTGGATTATGTCAAACTGTAAATAGATTTGTTCATGTATGTAACTACATACCTAAACCTATATTACTGGTGTTATTGATCATTTGGTAACATGTGTGATGACCCCTGGGGTTTGCAGGGATTGATTGGAGTCATCTGGGAGACCTCATGAACCTTCCTCGCCACTTCTTAGCAGGACACCAAGATTTTCTGACTTTTTCCTTTCATATCCACAAAAAAGAAAATAAGGCAGTATTAAACAAATGGCAGTCTCTTTATTCCCGAAATGTTAAAAAACGACAGCCAGAATGTTCCTTTCCTTTCTTACAAACTTCAAAAAATGAAAATAAAATGATATAACTACAGGTGACGGTCAGAAACATTGTTCCTCCTCGTCCTGCTCAATTACGAAGGCCACTCCTGTCGAGCATGTGGTCTGCAGGTGTCTCTCTTTTACAGCAGTGTTCATGTGTGGCCGCAAGACAAAATAATAAATTTAAATATTCTGACCCACCACAGATTTTACAATAACGCAAGACAAAGTAAAAATAAAATAACCACTATTCAATTAAGGCAAATTGTACAAACTACAACCAAATGACCTTATGGCTCGAACATCAGGTCCTCTGGTGGTCCGGGGTTTCCTCAGACTCGGCTGCTTTGCTCCACAGTCTCACACACTCTGGTTTGGTTTTGTTACCTTGTTTTTCTCTCTCACAACATTTGCACCAACAACTCACTCATGCACACCATGCACCACTGATTCACTAACGTTCACACCCCATGTTAAGACTGTTTGATTCAGACTTTTAATTTTTTTTAAAACCTTATCTCCACTTGAGTTATTCACTCTTTGGGTTGAAGTTATAGCCATTCAACACATTTTCTCGTATTTATTTACAGCTATTATAATGTGTTAAGATGTATTGATTACTTATTTATTACTCTCCT
This sequence comes from Pseudochromis fuscus, assembly GCA_900323345.1. Taxonomy (NCBI): domain Eukaryota; kingdom Metazoa; phylum Chordata; class Actinopteri; family Pseudochromidae; genus Pseudochromis; species Pseudochromis fuscus. The sequence continues at coordinate 10,141 of OOFC01025668.1, read as the reverse complement.
GTTGAGCGTTATGTAATATCTGCTGTCAGTGTCGGCCTCTCTCTGCTGTGTTCTGCATATACAGCCACTGACTGAGCTGTGCTGAGAGTCAGGCAACCATGTTAAATGCAGTTGATGCGGTAAACCCTGAGAGGGCAGTCTTTACCCATTAAGTCAACTTTTTTCTGTAGCCTCACCCACACAGAGCTACTCGCTTTCACATTTGCATCCTTAAGATGAAATCATTCTCTCTCTACAACTCCAGTGCAGAGAGTCTTTTTATTAAATATTAAAGAATAAAATATCTAAATATCTGCTGGGAAACAGGGGTTAGGGATGGTAAAGGAGGACAGACTGTGACAGCACTTGCATCCATTTAATGAACACATTGCGCTGTAAATTCTCTCCTAACCTTCGTATTTAAGCTTGAATTCACATAATAGTGTGTGCTTTATCACTCTAAAGCGAGTACAGTGACTTCCTCTGCTGTGCATCATCATCACAAGAACTCTATTAACTTGGCCTTTTCATTTAGAGAGGATTTTCATTGTTCAAGCCATTACAGTTTTCATTATGGGTCCCTTTGTATTCTCCCAAACACTTTCACGACACGACACAGAGGAAACTAGCCAGATGTTCACTGAATAGGATACATTGTAGCCTTGTTTTGGTTTGGTTTATTATCTGTTTTGCATGAGTAACAGTTGAGGTTATAACACCAGACAGTGAGAGGAGACAGATCCACATGAGAAAACAGCATGAGGACAGAAACATGTTGTGCGGCGCCTTTGTGAATGAGGCCGTTTCCACCTCTGCATCCTCTGCATCTTTAAATGTAATGAATAGACATGCGTGCACACCAGTGCCACCACCAGCCTCAGCAAGGGAGTTAGTAACACGTGCCCCGGAGGCTCTCATCTGTTCCTGCTTAACTCTTAACTCTGCTTCAGTGGATCAGTTGATTGAGGCCAAAATTGTTCTGGATATTGGAGTAATTGAAGATTGGTAGATAACAGGAAAATCACACATTCCTCAGAGGGAAGTGATCGGTCGACTGTCCCATCCGCTGCGTCTTTCACTTTCTTTCCAGATTAAAGCAATAAACGGGCAATTTGACCAAATTTTCAGGGATATGAGCAGAACCTGAAAATCTATATGGATTTATCTTTGATTTTCAACAGTACATAGAAATACCTACTTTTTTTTATTCAGCCAAAACAGTGTCATTAACTGCAACCAATAAATAGTACCGTATTTTCTGCACTATAAGGCGCATCGGATTATAAGGCGCACCTTCAATGAATGGCCTATTTTAAAACTGTTTTCATATATAAGGTGCACCGCATTATAAGGCGCATAGAATAGAAACTACTGTAGTGGTGGGTTGTGTTATCATCCACTAGATGGAGCTGCGCTAAAGTCAGGCCCCGTTTACACGACAACGAAAACAAGTAAAAACGGCAGAATATTTCATCAAAACGGCCTCTCGTTTAGATGAGGACGGTAAAAACGGGGATCGAAAACACAAGAATTTGAAAACTCCCTCCAGAGTGGAGAAGTTTAAAATGCTCCGCTGTTGCATTATCCTGTAAACACCCAAAACGAAGAAAACTCGTTGTACGCATGCGCACAGATGTTGTGGCGGAGATGAGCTGCATTTATCACAGCGCCCTCTAGCCGCCTGGAATGGATTATCCATCGAATTCTATAGACTAGTGCGTCCCCGTGTAAACGCACAGTTTTCTCAGAACGTTCGTATGAACGCGAAACTGAAAAACGCTACTTTGCATTTTCTGTTCACATCATCATCGTGTAAACGTAGCCTCAGTCAGTCAAACTTTATTAATAGAAAACAAACCAACGTTCTGACAACTCCCTTCACTCCACAACAAGCTAGTACATTCACAATACAGTACCGTACGTACCGGCAGCTCTTACCGGTATTTGCGCCGCCTTCGTTGAAAACAATGTATTTCCAACTCCATTTGTCACAGTTCAAAGCTACGTGAACAGCTGTTTTATTTTTTTCCCCGAGGTAATGTCAGTGGCGTAGTTTTATCTTTTATCAACAGCAAGGTACAACAGGTAGTGCAACTTTTTATCACCTAGTTAGTGCATTCATGCCATTTTGGGGTCTTTATACACACAAGTGATGTGAGACTGGAATTCCCCTTTACCATTTTTACCACTGTTACTTCGGCGACCCCCCCTGACTACGGTAGCCATAATTAACCAATATTGATCTATATATAAAGTGCATCGGATTATAAGGCACACTGTCAGTTTTTGAGAAAATTAAAGGCTTTTAGGTGGAGCTTATAGTACGGAAAATACGGTACATATTACAATTTAATACAGATACTTATGACTTCTTCATATCTATTGAACTTGTTTATTCTTTGTAATTAACTTATAAAACATCAAAAACCACAACAAATTGAGCAAAACATTTTAAGCAGATAACAGTAAAAGCTTTAACATGTTTTGTTCCCATGTGGATCTTTGGAGTTTGGTTGATTATTAGTTCCAATAAGATATCCATCACCATCAAAAAGCACTTCTGCGAGGATGTGGTGCACCATGAAAGGAGCGGTACAATTATACTGTAATGAAATCCATTTGCTTTGTTTCATGTTTAAACCGCAAGTCTCAGGTGGACCGGGAATACATCACAATGCAAAAATCCCTTTGAGTCCACATAAGTTTTCCCTCCTGTTTCACCTCCTGCTCTTTGTTGTCAGCAGCCTCGAAACCGTAGAAATTATCCGACATCCATTAATAGCTGACCAGGTTTTTTTTTTTTTTGCACTACACAATTGATGGGAATCTTATTTCCAACATCCTGCAACAAATTTCCGGAGGCGAGCAACACGAGGTATCAGTAACATACAACACAGCGACAAATCATCTGCAGGTTGAAACTGGATCTGGACCTTTGCCCTTTGTACATTCTGCCCAATAGCATTTTAATAAGGCATAACCGAAACCAGTGAAACGCACCGGCTGTGTGTGATAACTTGTACATGTTAGAATAATAAGGAGACGGGAGGTTGACCTTCAGTCTGCTACAGTATTTATTATTAACATTCTTCCTTACAGGATGTATTGATCAGGGTGTCATGACCTGAATCTGCAGCGAGGCTTCATTAAAGCACTGAACTACATTTAGTCTTTTTCTGAGGGTGAGGTGAGAAGATTGATTACACTCTCATGTTTTAAATAGGTATCTGAAGCCATTAGCAATCAGTGTAGCTTAGCTTTGCATAAAGACAATAGGAATTGAGGCCAATGGCTCCAGTTGACTTTAATTCAGAAATCCTCATTTTCAATCATGAAATACTTAATCAATCGTTTTTTGTCCACAAGCTGATCTGATGTCATTAGTTAACTCAACTCCTCTTAATTATCAATAACCCTGTAATCCCTGAACCATCAAATAATTGCCAGAAAATTCTAATTTTTTAAAATCCAAGTGTTTATTGAACCGTTTGACAAAAATAAATAAAGGTAAGAATAAAAATAAATGCATATATAAATACATAGATCGATATAGATTGAGAGAGAGGAAGAGAGAGATTTTTTTTAATTTAATTTTTTTTTTTTTTTTTAATTTTTAAAAATTTTT
>OOFC01025665.1:0-13321 GCA_900323345.1 Pseudochromis fuscus | reverse complement strand
AGCAGTAGCAGCAGTAATACCGGCAGCTCGTCGAGCGAGTCGGAGGTGGAGCAGCAGGACAGGCAGAGACACGTCGACCAGTGGAGCCTGAAACGACCGGGCGCCATGGAGCCGCACGGCGAGGCGGGAAAGCGACAGAGAAACGCTTAAGAATTCACAGCTTCCTTAAACATTTCAACTGTTTTTACTGGAGGTAGAAAAAGATGCGACGAAGTGTCTGTCCCTGCTTTAGTGGATGTGACGTAGAGGAAAGACCAGGCAGCTGAAGACGCTCTGGAAGTTTGACGGATACCTTGAAGACGACGTTGGCGTGGACACGAGACAACACTGAGTGTGTTGACACGTGGTTTTGCGATGCATCTCGGGTCATCAGATCACAAGTGGACAGCCATCTTTTTTCTCCGAACCGTTCTGCGTCACCATGGCAACGTCGCTTGCCAGATTCAAGAACTGTTGTACGGGCTGTTTCAGGGGATAGGACAAAGTCATTGTAGATGAGCGCAGGGTGAGATGAAGGCAACTAAATGCAAGGAAAATGGCATCTTTCAGTTTGGTATTGATGACATATTTCATGTTAGCAGCACACAGTACACCCCTTAACACATCTACACACATACATGCATGAATATAGGGACTCCGTAGCATCAGTGGAGAGGGCATAGGGTGAGGGCGCCGCCATTCGTCCGGCGCACCCGGAGCAATTGCGGTGGTTGGTGCCTTGCTCAAGGCAGTGCTCCACAGTACCCTGGAGGTGGAGCCACCAGAGCCACCAGTCCACATGGCATTTCTGTCTAGGCTGGGACGACCCTCCAGTTCCCAACCCAAGTCCAAACCCACTGAGCCACTGCGACGCATCTTAAAACCAAGTTTTTCAGGTTTTCATTCAAGCTTTTAAAATCGTGGTAATCTTTGACTTGGTTCATTTGGTGTCACCTCAAACATCCCACATCAGTCGGGCTTTAATTCACGTGATCGTAGCTCAGTGGTGGCCGTCCACTTGTGATCAGATCCCCCGAGACGCATCTTGAAACCAAGTGTGAACAGGCTGATTGTCCTGTGGTGTAGAGGCTGTTTCTCTGTCTTGAAAGTGGTTGTGGTTGTATAGCCCTGAGAAAGTTAGTTCTCCTGTGTATCTGCGTGTTTTATCTGTAACAGATTGTTTAAAACGTCTTATTCTTTTTAAAGAGGTTTGATAAACACTTGCTGTCTTTACCCTTGAAAGGGAAAACCTGAAGAGACGATGCCACAGTATATAGTATTTTGTTAGACTTGTTCTAGTCGCGCTCTCTTAAAAACATTTTGTGCCTCTTAAGTATGATCCGTAGAGCTTCATACTGCTCGTCATCACTTTATCGTACGACTGGACTGGTTCCCCCTGTCTCGGGATTCTACGTCATATTTTACTTCAGACTGAGTACATCTCATTTTAAACATGGCAGTGGACGCAGCTTTGTCCATCGCTGCCATTAACTTGCTATCGTTGAACCGAGTCTCCCGGATACTTGCAGCAAAGTGAGAGGATCTGTTAGAAAATAATTAGAAAAAGTTAATTATTGTGGTTACACACTAACTCGTTAACACTTTATTTACAGAAGTGCAAGGCAACATCTGTCTGCAGCTGTTATACAGGAAGTACTGAAGACACCCATTGGTTTGTGGACTAGGAGTTTTTTTTGGTTTCTTTGAGCAATAAGTGACCATATTTGGGATTGAGGGTGGAGCAGCAAGGGGTGGGTTTAATCAGAGATGAGCCTGAGGACATCTGAAAACTTCGGCTGTTTCTCAATATGCGTACTTGTCCGTACTTGCGTTCTTGCATACTCATGAAACGTCATTAATCAGAGATCGAGTACTGTTCCAATTCAAAGTTCACATCTGGCTGAAAACGCATGAAATACCCGGATGTGTTCTCGTTCCTCCCTCATTATCGAGCCTGCATCAGACCAGACTTGTGTTGACTTGGAGAAGCCAAATAACCCATAATGCATTTCGTAGCAAGCGGAGATATGACATCATCAAGTACGCTGGCGTTCCACTTGCACTTTAGCCTCGGTGCATTCTCACAAGTTCGTACTTCGGAGTCCGACTTGCAAGTACGCGAGTTCGGCCTTGTGTACTTTGTTTTGAGAAACAGCCCATTTCATCACCGAGGAGGAGGAGTTAGGGGTGTGGTTAGTTTGATTGACAGCTCTGGTCTCCAATGATTTACAGCTGGTTTGGAGACTCTTTCACCAGTGACCTCCAGTCTCATCCTCATTGGACAGTGTCCTCAGGTTCAAGGGTCAGACCCGCCTCCTCACTCCTCCCTTCATATCCATATATGGTCACTTCAAACAACCAATATGGTGATGTTCAAATTCTAAACTCCAGAGTCCACAAACCAATGAATCATCATCACATTGATCCCAACACTGAGGGAAGTGAGTGACGTGAGTGAATCTTTTATTTACAGTAATGAACTTTTACTTTCACTCACTTATTAGCTTTACCCCGAGCCTTTCATCTCATCTTGTTAAAAAAAGATCACAGATGTAGTTTAAAGCTGTGGTTAAAAGCCAGTTACTGTATTTTCCTTCAGTTTTAATCACTTTGAACATTCCAGGTTAAACACACAGGGAAACAGAGTAAGCACAGACATGTGATTGGCTCGTATTGATTGATCCAAATGAAAGAAAACAACCATAAATGTGACACACTTTTATTTTTCTATTGGCTCGGTTTAATCCACTTCCTGTCACTTCACAATAAGAGCTGCCAGTCAACACAGGGTGACACACTTCTACACCTACACAATGCAACAGCACAGAAATAGTATAATTATACATTATGCAAGAATGCATTTTAATTTTGATATGTGGAGTTTATCAGAGGAGCTGTGGTGGTTTATAGATGTTACAGTGTTAACACATTAACACAGGTGACAGTGAACTGATCAAATAGAAGCTAACGAGCTTGTCACATGACTCTTTATCTTCAGTTCAGTCTTGGAAGCAGCGTATTTAACCGATAGCATGTAGCCCAGTGTTTATGTACTCTGCATTTTGTATCTACTATAATGAGATATGGTTATCGTCAGTCTTTTTATTTGTGGTTTTAACACTTTTGTATACATTTCATTTTGCATTTATGAATGTATTTAGTTTTTGTTTTTTCCCCCTGACTTGTGCACTTCTGTTCAGCCAGATGATTGAAACATTTAAGAAGAAATGACCCTTTAAATCTGTGAAACTGTGTAAAAATAATATTAATGATATTTAACTGTATCTGATTGTTTAAAGTGCTTTAACCCTCCTTCACCTTCCATCAGAGGCCTTTGTTTTTTTGGATGAACAGCCTGTGTTGTTTCAGTTTGAAATACAAAACCTCTCAATGCATGGGGAGTATTTCAAAAGAGGATTACTCATTTTATTGTAGGTTTTTTCATTTAATTTTTACTGTAACACTTCATTTCACAGTGTCTTTTGTTTTCATCTTTGGTGCTGATCACTATGAGTTTGTTGATGGGTCATTATGGATATTACCATGCAAATACCAACCATCACCAGTGGCTGTATGCTCTCTGTAGCCACTTTATTAGGTACACCTGGGAAATTTTATACAATTTAATTGAACTTTTTAGCCATAAAATTTCCATTTAAAATTTTAGCCCTTACAGAAAAACCACATGAATTTATATCACATTTCACATGTGATTTTCTGATGTGTTTACCAGGAAAATTTGCTTTGGAGCAGTGTTTCTAATTGTGTCTCGTGTTAATAGTTGTTTGTTTTATGTTTAAAGATGATGTTATAGTGTTAAATGTCAATAATTATAGAATTCTTACACTTATTGAATTACAATATACACAAAACCAGAGGAAACATTGTACAATCCTGTCTGAGAGATGAAAAAATTGTTTAATTGAAATTATGTCAATTAGACATCTAATTTTCTCTAATTACAGGCAGTTATGTATCTGTAATTTCATAAATGTCAAAAACATGCAGCCCACTACAACATATCATTACGTTTGACTTAAATGATAAACATCGAATAGAATCAATCTGAAAAACAAATGTTACAAATGTTGCAAATGAATTACAAAAGACTCTCCAGGTGTATCTGATCATGTGGCTGCTGAGTGCATCACTACGGTTCATCCTCGGTCTGCAAAAATGAGTTACTTTGTGTCTTATTATCTCTTCAAGGTTTAAAGTTTCCCTGTTTTTTTGAAGTCCTCCCCGTGTCCACCCATGCTTGTGACCAAATCTGTATCACCGTTCATGCACTTTGATCTGTTTGAAGGCACAAACAGGAAAGGCTGTTTTGTTGTTGTTGTAAGAAAGGTCCAGGTGTATTTACCCTGGTGCAGAGAGTCTGCTGTGAAAAAGGCCTGTTTCACTTATGTTGATGTTTTGTGTTATCCTCCAAAAACAGATATTTATTAGTGAAATTCAAAGTAAAAGCAGAAGGATCCATTGAATAAGTTTAATATTTCTGCCTGTCTTCCTGTCCTGACAGCAGCATCTCATTCTTTCTTCCAGAAGTAGTCAAACCACAGAAAGACTCAGCTGCCATGTTTTCAGTGGGAGGAGTCAGATGCTGAGAGTTACAGAGCAAACACAGGTTTTCACTCAGACTGTGTAAAGTAGAGAAGACAGACGTCAGTGGTTCATCTGAGAGTCATTTCATCATGAAGCAGAAATCAGCCTGAGAGAAGAGGACGAGTTAGGGGAGTGGTTAGTTGGATTGACAAGACCAGACCTGAATGCTGTCTCATCCACATTGGACAGTGTCCTCAGGTTCAAGGGTCAGACCCACCTCCTGACTACCCCCTTTATACCCAAATATGGTCACTTCTGGCTTCGAACATGACCATGTTGGCTGTTTGGAGCCAGAAGTGACCATATTTGGATATGAAGGGAGGAGTGAGGAGGCGGGTCTAACTTTTGAACCTGAGGACACTGTCCAATGTGTATTAGACTTGACTTCAGTGGTAGTCTCAATGGAGGCCAGACCTGTCAATCAAACTAACCACGCCTCCAACTCCTCCCCTTCTCTCAGCCTAATATGGGCGGCTGTGGTAGAGGTGGTAGAGCAGGTCACATGTGAATCATAAGGTCATGGGTTCGATCCCCAGTTCCTCCTGTTGAAGTGTGTTCTTGAACCCTAAGTTGCTCCTCATGGTGGCTGGTTTCCTATCACTTTGGGACCTAGCTTAGGTCATGAAAGCGCTATATAAATGTACTGCATTTACCATTTAATATCTCCTTAATGATGAAATGATTTTCAAATGGACCACCTGTCAATCAGACTAACCCCGCCCCTAACTCCTCCCACCAGATCACTGAGAAGAAGAGTTGACTTTAATGACATCAGAATGACTTGTGGAGAAAATGGATTGACTGAATATTTCAGGATTGAAAATGAGGATTTTTGAATTGAAGTCAGTTGAGTTTTTAGGAGCCAGTATCTAGTGGTCATTGGTGGTATTGCACTTTTTTGCCTCATTTTTGAGCCCAGACTGCTTCGTCCATTTCTATCCACAGCCTCTGGTTTGCTTTGTGAAATAATGAAAATGGTTCTGATGTTTTGTGACCTCTGCCATCGACATTCATCAACATGTCATCACAGACACATTTGAATTTAAAGAAAGGTCCAGTCAGTTTGTAGCCAACATTTGTGAAATCAAGAATTATTATTTTTCTGACATTTTGTGAGACATGATTTCGCTTGGTGGATTAGTTTCTGTCAACACCATGTCCAGAATCTGTGTATTTAATGTTACTCTCTGTTTTTTGTTTTGTTTTTTAGAAGGTATGTGCTGCTATTTCGTAGTAGCAGCAATGTTATAACAACAGATAATTAAAGGTTTAATTCATGGTCAGTTTCGGCTTCTTCGTCTGAGTGATGTTGATGCAAATGAGTATCTGGCTCATGTTTTGTATTTTCTAGATTATAGGTCTACTTGTTCGACCTGTGCAGTGGTGGTCGTCCAGTCGTCTCCGGCCTCGTCCTCGTATCTGATGGTCGAAGCCTCCATCATCCTCACAGTGGTAAATGTTTCTCAAAGGTGCATTTAAAGTCATGTTACAGCTGGTTTTTAGTGTAAAGTGCAAGACTGTGGACAAGAAGTGATTGTCAAAGAACATAAAATATGTTAACTTCTTTAAATATAGTTCAGAAAGTGGCTGCACAAATGGAAAACAACATTTAAAGACAACAAAAAACATTTGATTAAAAAGCTGATTACATTATATACAACCATAGACTATTTTCCATATACCAAAAGAAACAGACTATAACATGTTAGTAACGACACTTATGATGCTTGATTTAATGTCTCAATTACCACTGGCGACTTTAACTTGACTTTCCACTTTCATTATTTTCTATAAATCAACATTAGTCTCGATCCCAAATACCACATCATTGATTTATTTTCAGAATTTGAATCTTTAAATGACAGTTTAGTTAAACAATATGACTGCTACTTAAAATTATAATGAACAAAACATTTTTTCCACATTATTACTTTTCACATGGTTTTAATCAGGCCCCGAGTGCAACTAATTTGTATACATAGTGTGTCAGATCTGTAGCCTGTGCACACAAGATCCATAACGTTTAAGCACAAGATCTAGAACCCATGCACACAAGATCCATAACCTGTTTGTGTAAGTTAATTATCTTTATCTTATGATTTAAATAAACCTTTTGCAGGTCTTTAGGGGTTTCGTAACATAAAGTGCGTGAATGATGTTTGGTTTTTTAGTGTAATAATGCATAATGTCATTGCCCTGTGTTTTGAACCTGTTAAATGGACCTAATGATCTCCACCTGATCCTGACCTGCTGCGGGGATTGAACCCACGGCTGCTGCCCGGTGGCTGCAGTTCCTCTGTGCGCTGATAGGGGGCGGTGTGACCTTGCATGCAGCTACAGTAACATGGCGGTCTGATGGAAGTACAATTTATGTTCCAGCTCTCATAATCAGTGGAAACGACGCGGGAGATGTTCGTGGTTTAACACCCGTGAAGGAAAAGTACCAGCCGGGTTCGTATCTCCAGTATGTCCGCACGGCTCTGGTGATCCTCCACGGTTCTGTTAACGTCGGCGGAGTTTGGGACTCGATCCCGGAGTGTCCGGAGTGAGGCTGCCCGTGCTCGGTACGGGGTGTTTCAGCCTCCGCCACCGGGGAGGGAGCCGTGGGTCCACACAGGTTGAGTTTTTAACGGTTGTTAGCTGTCGGTTACAGGCCGGTTGGGTTTTCCGTCAACGGTTAATTTACCGTTACACACTCCACTGCTACTTTAGCTAGTTAGCGTTAGCAGTGAGCGTTAGCTTAATAGCGTGGCTAAAAAAAACGCGTTACTGAAGTTTACTACTTCAATAACTTGCTTATTTAAATGCTTTGTATTTTAAAACGAATGCCGAATTGATGTGTTGATTTAAGGCATTGCGGGTGTTAAGTCGTTGTGAATATTTTACTCGTTAAATAGACGCAGTAGCGAGGGCGGTGTAAAAGTGCCACAATTTTAAATGGGGTCTGGCGTGTCAGTGTTAGACAACCGCGTATTGACTTATCATATCGGCATGTGTGACTCCACTTTTTAACTGTAATTATTTTAAAAGTATTTATCAAGCTGTTAGATTGTGTAAAATATAGCACACACGTCTCTATTTGTGTTATTTGATTAATTAGTGTTTTGTGTCTGCAACCCAAAGGAGGAAACACTAAGATAGGATGATGAAATATCACTGTATGTGTGTAATCGTAGTAAACCTCCAGTACTTCATCTTCACGTGTTGTTTGTGAAGTAATATTTGGAGATATTGTAGTTTAGGTTGTAAAGTGCCTTTATTTTTGATGTTGCAGCAGTAAAGTGAATTTGCTCCACACATGAGGAGGCATCTCAGAGGACATCTACAGGACCAGAAAGCCAGGGCTTATGGATCCCATTGACTCTGGACAAGGTTTGTCAACATTTTATAGCGATAGGAGCTGGATTTGAAGGTAATTGGGGTCAATCTGATCAATTATGGCGGATCAGGGAAGGTTGAAGACTCCCAGCTGTGAGGTCGTGAAGGTACCTGCACATACAGGAGCTCATTCATTACACTTGTCCTTCTGGCTTGGACACTTTGTTGTGCAAGGTTGGGTATTGTTACAGCAGTTAAGGTGAGCTTCGGCTGCCATGTGTACTAACGCAGTGCAAAATGAAGAGCAGAAGTTAGATTTAATAATCTTGCAAGGCACTGAGATATACAGTATTGCAGTATTTAGTTCATAAGTATGTGAATATGCATCAGATGTTGGTCCTTAGTATCCCTCCATATATGTAAGACCACTAAGAATGATGTTTATTGTCATAGTTTACCTAATATTCATTTGTGTGCTCAGAGCATTTTTCAAAATCCATGTTAGAGAATGCTGCACAAGGCAAGAAGTTTGGTGTATACCATTAGTACAGTGTGAGAAGAGTTAAAACCAACTTAAAGGAAGTGAAAAACAATTCTTTTAGAAAATTGTAAAAACTCACGTGAGCTTCAGTGAGTCATATGTTGGGTTTTTTTAAGGATTCAGGCTGTAAGACAAACTTGCTGAGCTGTTATCATAGAGTGGATGAAGCTAACATGGCATCACCCAATGGTTAGTGGACAGGAATTTTGCATTTGAGTGTGGCCATGTTGGTTTTTTGGAACCAGAAGTGACCATATTTGGATAAAAAGTAAAGTGAGAAGTAAGGAGGTGGGTCTGACCTTTGCACCTGAGGACACTGTCCAATGTGTATGGAGTGTTCATGATTGAAAATGAGGATTTGTGAATTGAAGTCAATTAGAGCCAGAGGTTTTTGGAGCCACCCCCTAGTGGCCATCAGTAGTATTGCACTTTATTGAGGAGCCTCCGCATCAGCCTCACTGTTTAGTCTAGTTCTGTATGCAGTCTATGGGTGTAACCATGGGAAAGATGAAAAAGTAACTGTTCACATGGTCCCCTTCAATGAAGCTATATTGTCTTAATATTATTTTGCAACATTTTTAATTGCAATATTTTTTTGTATTTTATACTGTACACATTTGAAATAATATCACTTTCCTCACAGGGCAAGAGACGCCATCAGAGCAATCTTGGGATTTACCACCCAGCTCGAAAGGTCGACAACGGAAGAAAAACCCCAAATATTTGGATTACGAAACAAATGACGCAAGTACTGAACAAAATTTAGAACAATCACCACCAAGAAAGAGCTCAGGAGGAGAAAGAACATCTCCTGTAAAGAGTCCGCGAAAGCGTGGAAGACCAAAGTTGGCAACAAAACGGACTGCAGATCGAGAAAATGAGGCAACGGACAAAACACCTGTCGAGTCTGTTGGAGAAATCAAGGTGGAAACTCCTGAAAAACCGGTGAAAGTCAAGAGAACACCGGGAAGAAAGACTCCTGCTAAAAGAACTGCTGTCAAAAACACTCCCAACACAGGCGAGGACCTCCCTGCTGGAGAGGGTGTAGTTGTTGGCGCTGTGCAGCAGGAAAACGGGACTCCTAAGCCGAAGAGAAAGTATGTTCGGAAGCAGCGAGTTCAAGAAGCGGAACCGGCTAAAGATCCGGGGACGCCTCCGGCCGAACCTGAGGAGGAGGAGATCCAACCGGGTGGTCGCCGCCGAAGAGGCGCTGCCAAGGCGTAAGTTACAGAAAGTCTGGTGTTACTTTTAATGTATTAGCAAACTAAGATTTTTATTGTTAGAAATAACCTGAACCAAATCTTCCAGGGCTTTGAAGTACCTCCACATTTTGGCCAAGGAGGTGTTCAGTCATGCCACTGATGATCCAGGCTCCCAGCCATGTGCTAACAGTGAAGATGCCGACTCCGGAAAGAAAAATGCCCAAGGAGGCAAAGGTACAGTGTAAACCCCACATCGTCACATCCAAGCACTACCTCAGAAAACCTCAGTGTGAACCTAAACATTACCTATGCCACACCATTACCTGAAACACTAAGTATCCAACCAGACACATGAATTTAGGAATCCTGCGTCCCCTGCTTTTTTGAGGTCAGTGGGAGTCGTGGAGGTCTCCGGGGTTAAAAAAAAGTTATAAATAAAAAGGGTACAAGGGTGTTGTGAGATGTCCTCGCCATCATAGAGGTCGTATTGAAGACATGGGGCAGGCACACAGGCGCCACACTCGCTCCGGACATTCGATTTACTTTATACGTTGTGAGTGCGTCCGCCGTACTCCACAGGAAACTTCCTCCCGCCATGCGCCTCCTTGTGGGCGCCGTGAATCTTTCACCAATGGTTTTCTTCCCACGACCACAAAAAACATGCACGTCAGACCTGCGGACGCCGTATGGACCACTGTGTCCTCGCCAAAACATCTGAGTTTGTTGACAACATCCTCCGTACGCTTACAGACGGTCTACGGACTTCAGGTTTCAAGTTTTGGCCTTTGAGTTTTTTTAAATGTACACAGCTGTAGAAGTTTGGACTGAGGATTAAAAAAACAAATCGGATCAAGATTTCCCAATATCGCGCAATTTTTCATTTCTTCTTTCGGAGACGGTCTTACTTCTGAACTTTTACCTTATGGTGCTTAAAGACACAACTCTCACATACACCACACGACTTCACCACACATGCTAATATACACTCAGTATAACTACATAGCCTAGAGTTTATGTTTCCACTGACAAATTAATGTACTTTTTATCTATAGCTGAAGCTGTTTTCTCTTTTAATGTATGACTCTTCATCTGTCGCTGGAAATGAGGTGTTGTAATCATGATGAGTGTGTCTTCCAATAAGAGACTAACGAGCATGTCCACGTCCCAGCTCTCCTGTGCTGCAGTGTGTTGGTGGTCAGGCTGCAGCCAGAGCTGTTATATATTCTCCAGGCTTTTTAGTGACTGCTGTGATTAGATCAGTAATCTCCTGAGTTTAATGCAATGTGAAATTACACTTTCTATTATACAAGAATTTATCTCCGTCTCTCTCACCTCAGCTAATAGTAATAAAGCTCTCTGCGTTAACTCTTCTTTATCTTCCTGCAGGCCGTAGAGGCCGAAAGAGGAAACATCGGGACAGCGACGCTGCTGAGGATGAAGACTTTGTACCAGATGTTGAAGAAGAGGAGGAGGCAGAGGAGATGGATGATGAAGATGAAGAAGAAGGAGAAGCAGAGGACTCGGACTTGGACTCAGACTCAGACTTCAAAACAAACCGGAGAAGTTCAGTTTATCAAGTCAAGAGAAACAACGTTAGTGGTTCTATAAATCTTTACTCTGACGTTAAAAGATTTCTTATTCAAATCCACATGAAACAGGATTTTGAGATTTCCTGCAAAAATAGGACATGTAAAACACAACAAAACACCAAAGCTCCAACAGACATTTGTTTATCGTCGCCTAGCAACCAAACTGAAGACATGTTTAATGACATTCTGTAAAAACTGTCACACAGTAACAAGCTGTTTTTAATTGAACCATTTGCAGCTTGACCAGAACACCAGAATCTACAGTTCACCAACAGCAGATTGAAACAAATGGGACTGAAGTTTGGATATAAAATAAAAAAAAAAAACGTTTTAACCGTTTTAACAGTGCGACCAGCGATGTCATCTATAAGGTTTAAAAAGATATGTCATCTCAGGTGGATTTTAATCAATGTAATCAAACTCGCATGTTCTGTATGTGAATCTTACCTTCTTTCAAAGTCACTATTTCAAGAGTACGTTGTTAATTTGTGGTGTTTTTACATCCTTACATCCTTTATTTTGACACTAAATTTTTTTCTCTGTCATCTGACTCATGTGTTTCTGGACTAGATTATTTTTGGTCAAATGAAAACTCTGAAGAACCCTCCTAACTGGGATTATCAGTGATCTAAACCAGATCGTCATGGCAACAACTCATCCAGCTCTTATTTCTCCTGCAGACGTGCTCGTACGGGACGCCTGTGAACGGACTGAACGTCAACGTCATGAAGAGTGTGTGGGAGGCCACTGATGCCACCATGAAGTTGTAAGTCGCTTCAGTCACTCTGGTTGTGTTTGGGTTTTTCACACCAACACAGATAAAACGGGACCACTCAGGTGATGCACGCAAACATGCTGTTGACAAACCAGTACAAGGTCACTGCGCTACCTGATATTTTTAGCTGTGTGTGTGTGTGTGTGTGTGTGTGTGTGTGTGTGTGTGTGTTTCAGCCGTGAGGAGCACTACAGCAGCTGGGTGTTCCCAGAGTGGGTTCCCTCCTCCCGTGACTGGGATCCTGTGGCACAAAGGTAGCGTCTTTAACCTTTAATTAACTCAACACAGTTTGCCTCTTTATTTCTTATTTTGACATCCTTGCTGCTGTAGAAAAGGTTAATGTTAAATGTTTAAATCCATTGAATTACTTACTTATCTACAGTAACTACCTTTGACTACTTTTTATATAGACTTGTAACTTGCAGCTCTGATTGTGTTTCAGAAATGACAAACTACATTGTAAAATACATAAATGTGTTTTGTCTCTTGCACATTTATTGCATCATGTAAATATTGCTGTACACTTTTCTCTCTTTAAAACCTTTATTATTTATTAGTGTTTTTTTTGCAACTTTGATTTGTTACATAGTCCTCACCACTGCTGAGCTGAAGTGTAAAAATGGGAATTACTCGTGATGGCCACTAGATGCTGGCTCCAAAAAACTCTTCAGTTCAAAAATCCTCAGTTTGAATAATGAAATTCTCAGTCAACACATTTTCATCATTCAGATAAAGTCAGCTCTTCTCCTCAGTGATCTGGTGTCCATCTGAAAATCATTTCATCATTGAGTAGATGTTAGGCTGAGAGAAGGGGCGGAGTTAGGGGCGTGGTCTCCAATGGGACCAGACCTGAAGTGTCATACACATTGGGCTGTGTCCTCGGTTTCAAAGGTCTGACCCGCCTCCTTCATATCCATATATGGTCATTTCTGGCTCCAGAAAACACAGTGAGTCAACAAACCAGCGGTGACATCACTTTAGGGTCATCAATCCTACAAACTTCATATCACTGTTGACCCTGTTTACTGGCACATGACTAAAACTTGAACTCGATGCCAGGTGCCAGGTGTTGGATGATGTGTATGAAAATTAATTGTTGAATGTTTGTGTGTCTCATGTCAGTGATTTGGAGAAGTACCTGCCTCAGGAGCTTCACTCTGCTGCTTTCAGAGTGTCCAGAGACGGCCTGAAAAAGGAGGAGACACCTCTGGAGAGACTGAGCAGGTGAGACAGACCCAAACAGACTGTCAGCTGGATTCACAGCAGGTCACATGGAGTCCTCACGTGTTTGTGTTTTTATTCCTCTTCATGT
>OOFC01025664.1:6279-25349 GCA_900323345.1 Pseudochromis fuscus | reverse complement strand
TCCTGTCCATATGCAAAGCAGATTAATTTTCAGTGTTTTCTGAATTAACAGTTGAATCAGATCAGTGAACAGAATAAGAAACTGGAGAACCAATCCAAGAGGGTGCAGGCTCGACTTGAGAACTTACAGGTGACAACACACTTCCCGATGCATAGATCATCATTCATTTGTGTTTTTTAATGATCTGTCATTTGTTTGTTTGCATCCAGTAATGCTGAGTGCTGTCTGAGGCCTTCTCACCCTTACAGTGCTTTCATGTGATTTTTTTTTCTTAAGTTAAAGTTTTTGATATGTAATGTTTACTTAAAATACATATATTCTTTGTTTGATTATTTGTTATAGAGGAAATACGAGCACAGCTTGGCACTGAGAGGCTGTCAGAAAGGGACCACTAAAAGTGCAGATTGTATTAAGTCGTTCAAAAAGGACAAAACTCCTGCTCCTGAAAAACCCAGCAACAAGGTACTTTAAAAACTCTCTGTGGCTGCTTATGTGTTTGTTTTAGATTTGAATGTCCTAATCAGCAGGATTTGCAGATGTGCTCTACTTACAACTGTACAACTTAATTTATTGTTAATGTGTTTACTGAAGAACTGCACATCGTTTAGCGTGGTTAGAAAAACACTAGCTCTCTGATTTACACATATCCAGATGTTACAACATTCCTTCTCCACAAACCACACTCATGCTGTGATTTTGTTAAGTTATCATCACTATAGTTGATGAAGATGGATATACTAAGCTGGATGTAGTTTTAGTTGTCATTTCAAGGAATAGGTTTTTCATATTTTGAGAACATTTCGTAAATCAAACTTTTTTCATTGTTAAATTAACACCCATGAAATTACAGTGTTGATGTACATTTTTTCAAAATATGCCTGTGCAGACATAAGTCTAAATTCCATTCATGTGACATCTTTACATTATTGAGGAGTTAAATAACAGCTTTATCTGCAGTCACTTTTTGACAAAGTCAAACTAAAGCAATGTAATTGAGCAATTTTTTTTTTTTAATTTCACCCCTCTTCCTTCAGGACAGCTCGAGCCCCGCTATGCTAAAGCTCCTGGGCCTTCTACTGGATTGGGTACTTGATGGACAGATGTTCTCATTTGTAGCAGGATATGAAGTGAAAGGCCCATCTCTGCCTCCAGAGGTTTTACTCAGTGAAAGATGTCTCAAGGTACCGTGCTCACTACAGCTTCAGTCTGATCTGTGATTCCAGCACACATTTTGGTGTCGCAACCACAAATAAAAAGTAGTAAATAACAAAGTCATAACTCAGCTTTGGTTCCTTAGGTGCTGCCGTTTTTAGCCGATCAGCTTCATCACACTCCTTCATCAGAACCTAACCTCCTCCTCAGTCTTCTTCGCCTCATTTACTCCACTTTAAGACACTTGGACAATACCACACAGGTAAAGATAAGATTATTTTTGTGTGTGAACTGTGCTTTTGGAGAAAGTAGTTTTTTACATACACTAAAATACTTACCATACAACATACTGACAGAACATGTGGGTTCTATAACAGAATCAGGTAATTCTGTGGCCTGCACCTTCCTTACTTATTTCTATTTGGCCTTACATGACCTAAGTCTTTTTTACAAACATAAAGCAGGTGTGTCACTCGTACAACATCATGCAGTATATTCCAAACAGGACATAGTGCTTCTGCAGTACGTAGCTAGACATTATTACTTAGCAACACAAGTACACATCCACTTCAAGCAGGGGATATCCACTTTATCACTACATCTCCCCTCACAGCATGGATGGCTTTAATGTTCGGAGGCTCTGTCGAGTTCCATCTTGTGTTCAGATGAGAAGCTTGGTTTCCTGAACTCCCCCACCTGTCTCCGCTTCTTGCACTGAGTCTAGACATTCAGACAGACAGTCCCTGTTGTTGTGGCTTTGATAAGGGTGTGTGTTCTTCTCCATTATCTGGCCACGGGGCCACAAGCCCCTCGAGAGCCCTTGACAACAAACACCATGCATCAGCAGTTTCTGGTTTAAGAGGTGATGGGTGAGACGTTACAGTGTTGCCTAATCCCTCTTTGTAGGCTTAAGCTGCAATTCTGTGTTGTGAAGGCCAAATACCAGCCTCCAGTCCTTAACCGTTACTCTCTGCTTGTTGTTTGTCCAGCCTTGGGCCAGGCTCCAGCCTTCACCCGCTGCCCCCAGCCCCACATTTTCTACTCATAGCTTCCATCTGCCGAGCTTCAGTCCTCTTCTCCTGTCCCGCTGCAACGAGCCTGGCCTCTTTTGTGTTTATTTGTCAGGTTATGTCATATCTGCTCAGTGATATGCTTGATGTTCAACTGGAATCACATGCTCACTTATTGCTGCAATATGTGTTCTTTTTTTTTTTTAAAGATAAAAACCACCCAGCATTTGGCCACAATGCATAAGTGGAGCGATGGAGATGACCTAAAGTCTATGATCCCAAGTGTCCCAGTGGAGACTTTGGGGAAAGGGACTGGTAGACGAAAAGCAAAAACTAGTGGATCAGAAAACAACCAACTCTCCATTGCTTTGGAAATGTATAAATCTGTAGTTTACTGCACTGATTCACTGACTCCATCTGTTATTGGGAGAAATAGAAGTTGAAGCCTGCTGGCTCCCTGTCAGACTCATCTGGAGTTTTATAAAGTGCTATTTGATGAAGATCATTGTAGACATTCTTAATGCTTAGATAACTGTATACGAGTTATACATTTTCTGTGATTACAAGTACCTTTAAATGTTTGTTTCTGTATGTTTTGCACAGCATGTAAAGCTGTCTGCCACCCTGCGGCGGATAGGTGAGGAAATGTTAAAGTCTTCAGTCCAGTCAACAATGCTGCAGTCCAAACACCCAGGCCTGCCCAAGTCCTGCATCGAAGCAGATGGACCCTTCAGGAGTTTTCCTCTTTATCAGAGCCCTTGTTCTCACACGCGTATGCTTTCCACCCTCATCATCCTTCGCACCATCACCCAAGGTAGTTATGAGAACACATGTACATACAGTACTGTGTCTGTGGGATGGTGTGTAAAAATGCCAACCTACATTAATTTATGGTTATAACAATAACGTAGGCGGTATCCATGGACGTAGTCACTAGATCTGAAGTAGTTCGTGCAAAAGTGCAATACTAGTGATGCAGGCTCCAGAAAAATCTGTCTCCAATAGATTCAAATTCAAAAAAAGCATCAAAACTTTTTATGAAATATTAAATAAATACATTTTTTCCACAAGTCATTCTGATCTCATTAGCTCAATTTGCTGCTTCTTATTAGTGTCCTGGTGGTCCATCTGAACATAATGTCAGAGGAAAGTAGAAATTTGGCCTCAATCGAGGTATATTTGGAGGCGTCAGTGGTTTGATCAACATGTCTGCTCTGGTTATGGCGGAGAGGATGAGGTAGGTTATGTGTGGTTTGAATATTCCTAGTTTATTGGGACTTGGTTTTCTTTGGCTCAAGGGTCAGTGTCAGTCAGTCAGTTGGTGGAGGGTCCAGCCAGTAAACAAAACAGAACTATGACCATGAACATGATGAACATTTCTTGCAACATCAGCTTGCTGGCGTGGTAGCTGTTAACATTTTGATTATCAGGCTGAATGTGTTGCGCAATCCAGCACAATTTTTACATTGACCATTAAGGGTCAAAATAAAAGTCTAGGCCTAAACTCACAAGTGGGTATTTTTCATAATGAGCTGTGAGCATGGTTTTAGGTTCTTAGTCCCGTTCTGATGCAAACACTTGATAAAGGTAAGGAGCTCCTTGCCCTCCAAGACTATAAATCTTACTGTGCCCGTTGGGTTCAGCCGACATATCCTGACATATTTTATGCAACTCTCTTCTGAAATAAGTTTCCATCTGCTTTTAATGCTTGACGGCTCCCTCGGCATGTCTATATAGACTATTTTCTGTCAATCTGCTCTCCAGGTTTGCATTCTCCCCTTTCTTTGGATTGACATGAAACCAAATTGAGTATAATGGAGAGATGTTTCTTCCCTATTTGCTGGGTTTTTACACGTAACAGGTACCATTCTGAGACACCGCTAATCCAAGTCAGAGCTTTTATCACACGTCAAATATAAATCCAGTCTCTTCAGACATTTGAAATTAATTTTCTCAGTACTTGAGAAATTCTCAGAATTGTTTGAGGTGACCGCAGTTCGTATGTTTGAATCCAGCAGGAAGGAAGGGTTTTGAAATGGGGACAGCAGAACAACAGGGGTTGCAACCAAAATCAGTGGAGGGTGTGAGATGGGGGGGTAACATGGGAAAGGAGAGGGTAGGATGAGCGCTTAAGAAGTAATGATGCTGATGAAAAATAAATGTTTGCAGTGCAAAGTTAAGATCTGTCTCTAGAATTGTTGAAATTACTTACACATTCATGTTGAATCTGACTCAAGATGTGAAGTGTTTTTGATTGTGTGCACATCTCTCTCCTCTCTGTAGCTGATGTGTTGGCGCAGGCACTTGACAGGCTCCACACTGAACTGATGTGTGAGGAGAGCCGAGGCCTCTTCATCCACTTCGGAGGGGTGGGTGTTCTGCTGACGATGATGCGGGCCGCTCGCACAGGGTTACACACACCAATAGATATCCTGCTGCAGCTCACTGAACAGTCCTGTAAGTAGGCTTGTTTTCTATGTACACATTCAGATGCCTATTGAGGTTTTTCCATGAGGGGTAGTGGTTTCTCCTCTGCACCCCACAGGAATTTAACATTCACAGTAAGTTGTTTTATGATCCTGTGGCAGTTTCTGTTTGTTACTATTTCTTCATGCATTTGTTTACACTGGTCTGCAGACCAAGTAGAGCAGAATGTGCTGGTTGATTAGACCTGTTTTATTGAAGAATAGCACCACTAATGAAGCATAGCGAACTCGCTGAGTTTTACATTGTGCTTCCAACAACTTCACAATAAAAGCCTCCCACTGGTTCGCCAGTGGAGACTGAACATGACCACAACAGCAAGGTTTATAATGGGAATGCATTGCACAGTGTTTTGACGTCGGGATCACAGCCAACACATCTCTGACCCCACACCAGTCTTCACATATGATCCGTCTAATGTATGTAATACCTTATAAATAATATTCACTAACATTTAACACCTCAGTTTGTTTCTATCCCAATTTCTTTTCTTTTTCTTTCCAAACTAGTGATCAGTGATTTCCTCATTGGAATAATTTGCATTGTAGTCAGTCAGTCAGTCTATACCTGCTTTCTCCATACTTGGGTCGCAGTGAGCCTATCCCAGCTGTCACTGAGCAAGAGGCGGGGTACACCCTGGACAGGTTGCCGGCCTATCGCAGGCTAACAAATAGACAAACAGCCATTCACACTCCCACTCACACTTACTGTCAGTTTAGTTTGTTCAGTTTACCTAACAAGCATGTCTTTGGACTGCAGGAGTACCTGAGAAAACCCACGCATGCACAGGGGAACATGCAGACTCTTCACAGAAAGGCCCAAGCCAAGATTTGAACCCCGAACCTTCTTTCTGTGAGGGTCAGGTGCCAACCACTGCACCACCGTGCAGTTCTTTTTTGCGTTGTAGTATGAAAATTAAATATTGGTTGGAAATTTAGTTCTACATTAAGGGTTAGTCATGTATCTGGGTCATAAAATAGACATGTTTTCACTAGAATTATAGTTTTTCTGAACAAATGTATGTGAATACTGCTTATTTATTAAGATTAAGGCAAAGTTTGACAAATCAAAGATTTGTTATAAGAAGCAACAACAAATGAAGATAGTTTATTCTGTATATTTTATAACCTTCAACAGAGGTAATAACACAAGACTCTTACTTGTACCTTCCTCTTCAGTGTAGTCCTTGAAATTTTGAAATATTCACTCTATGAACAGTGAGCTTTTAATGTTTGCCACTGCTAAGTTAACAAAACTATTCTGTTACAAAAGTCGACAAGAAAAATAAAAAGTATACTTCTAACATGTTACTCTACTCAGGTAGTCACACTGTCTCTCATAAGATTTGAAACCGGGTGTAGTATTAGAGTTAGGAACTCTACATAATTATAACAATTATTTATTTAATTATTTAAGACTTTGCTGAATTAAAACTGAACATTCAACTTTTCTGGGAAAATGGTTTGCGATTGATGTAGCTGCTGTGATCACTTTTCTGGCCCAGATTTATAAACTGTCCTGACTATCACTATTTACTTTGATTTATACCAGCCCCTCCTGCTGTATCGCTCCACATCATCCCCACATAAAAACCATATGTGAAAAGTAATGGTTTGTCTGAGCTGACATCAATCATGGAGCAGTGGTCAGGCAATACATTTGGAAGCTGTGGTCATAAAAACGTTGGACCTCCATCGCCCCCTGGCTGTTTTATGGACAGACAAAAGACTTGATGGAGGTGGACGAGGTCGAGATAACAGCTGCAGTGTGTTCCCATGGAAGAGTTCGTCAGGGTTATGAGCCGTGTCATTTTAACCGCTCTATGCTAACACACAGCAGAATTCTGTGCCAGAGGCAACTGGGGCCTGACATGTGTGTATGTGTGTGTACATTTGTGTATTTCAAGGGGACTGTTAGCCTAGTAAGACTTGCTAATTATTGTGTTTTACAAGCAGTAACGAGGGGACATGGGAAAAGGGTGAGGAAGAGGGGGAAAGAGGTTTACACCTGAAGGTTTCCAATAAAACAAAACAAAGGTCTACTTGTACACAACACACACACACAGGACATCTGTGGTCAGACTACCACAGCTTGACTGCCTGTATAAAATTCAGTAACATACTCTCCCAGTTACACAATACATCTTGTGAATACTACATTTATGCTTAAATAAAGTTTTACTACTGAGTTCTGGTAAACAGTGGTAGGTACATTAACTGCTTATTAACACTGTATTTACCATCTGAGGTCACGTCCACTCACTTGCTTGTTGGTGTTTGTGTTGTTTCCAGAGGAGTGTTTGTTGGGATGTTGTCATGGTGTTCCTGTTCTCCCAGACCTGTGTGTGTCTGTGTGTCTCTGTGTGTGTATCTCTGTGTGTGTGTCTGTCTGTGTGTGTCTCTGTGTCTGTGTCTGTGTCTGCGTGTGTGTGTGTGTCTGTGTGTGTCTTTCATCTGTATCCACATAGCCACGCATGTGTAGAATGTAGCGCATGTTAAAAAAGACCCTTTACAAGACTGGGCAGTATGGCCAGAGGTGCAGCAGAGGTTTGTTAGGCCCCTGGTCTTAGTAAGTGGAAATAAACAATACAATATTTCTGCTTTGAAAAACCATGATAATTAAGAAATCATTAAGATACCAAAGATTAAATGTTATTGTGTGTTTTATGTCACAATAAAATCAAATATTTGTTTAGTTTTTCCCCAGATACCATCATATACTGTAGAATGGACAAAGCGTATGCTATATAACCTGTTGGTTTGTGGCATTTGAATGAGGCCATGTCAGGTTTTTGGAGCCAGAAATGACCATATTTGGATAAGAAGGGAGGAGTGAGGAGGCTGGTCTGACCCTTTACCCCAAGGACACGGCCCAGTGTGTGTGAGACTTGGGATCAGGTCTGGTCTCATTGGAGACCAGACCGATCAATCAAACTAACCACACCCCTAAATATTCCTTTTTTTAAGCTTAGTATGTCAGTATTTTTTGTAGGTGTACCTCCAGATCAGAAGAACTGACTTTAACTAATGATGTCACAATGACTTATGGGGAAAAAAATTTTGATTGAGTATTGCCTGATTGAAAATGACGATTCAGTTGGAGGTAAAGCATCTAGTGGCCGTCAGGAGTAATGCTGTATTTGTACTTCTGCATTGGCCTTATTTTTGACACCTGTTTGATTTGTCCATCTCTACAAACAGTTTATGGACACCCCGAAGAAATCTGTGAGGGACCTGCTTCACTGTTTTGTTTTGTTTGACTTTCTTTTTAACCAATTAATTCAAATACGTTTTTACTGCATCAGAAATCATCTGATTAAAATGATTATGTAGTTGCAGCCCTACACCTCTTACCACCTCATATTCAATTGGACTCCATGATTAAAATCAGCTACTGTGAGCAGACATGAAGCTGAAAGTCAGGAAGTCTGAAGGGTCTGAAACATCTAAAATGTAAAGAAATAGTTCAAGGTAATGTCAGTTATGTAAGTATTTTCCTAACCTTGAGGAGCGGTGATGTTATTTCTGGATAAAGACTCACCAAACCATTTTTTGTTTCTTAATCTTTTTCATATTATCTGATTGTATCTGTCTATCCTTTCTGATGTGAACCTGATCCTATCCTTCCCTGTCCAATCTTCTGCTGTGATTTGATGCCAGCAGAGCGGCTGTACCAGCCAGAAAAAGTCCCTCTGTTGCTCAGATTGTGCTCCATCCCCCACATGTGCAGTTTCAGATAGTGAAGAGTTACTTTCTGAAGCAGCAGTAATGCGACTTTAGCAGGAACAAATGTTTGTTTACAAGGAACCAACTTCTTTTTAAGACTTCATGAGGTCAACTTTTGTGGTTATTAATTTGAAAAATGTGCAGCTCCCATCTGCGTGGGTGGATTGATGCTGTTGTCCTTTCTTTGTATGTGTGTGTGTGTGTTTGTGTGGGTGTGGGTGTGTATTTGCGGGAAGGTCAAAGTTAAAAGTGACAGTGTGGAAGTTCTTCCAAATACAATCATCACAGAGTCACTCTGACCAGCATCTGTGTCCCCCTCTCACTCAGTTTGATCGTTAAAGTGTTGTCATGGTTTGTTTATGCATCCATGTAGTTTTCATTGTTATGCAAATTTAAAAAGTATGGTCAAATGTTGGTAATTTTCATCCCTTCAGAAGTTTCAGTGTTGAATAAAATGTGTTGCTGCTTAGCCAAATTGTTTTGATAATGTCCTCGCTCTGCTTGTGTTTGTGTGCTTGTAGGCTACTTAGATTCCTTCTTGGAGGCCTGTAGTTGTGAGGAGTTTTTCAGAACAGCTACACATCTTCTCAAAAACCCTCATCTGGAGCTGCCATCACTGGAGAAGCTCTCCATCCTCCTGCAGAAGCTCTCCAGTATCAGGTAGACCCAGTCATGTCTGTATTGATAATATCACACTTGAAAAAAAAGATGAACACATCTCTGATTATGGGTAGTAATTACCCGCATGCTCAGACATATGCTCCCATATACCTGTGCACTCCTCTCAATCTTTTTATGTGCCTGTGTAGACTAATCATTATCTGCCACTCAACCTTAGTCCAGATATAGTATTAAGTGCTGGAAGGAGGATTATTAGGTCAATTATAGTGACAGTTTTATTTGGAGATATTTTCAAGATGTGAAATAAATCACGTTATCTCGAGATTGTGGCTTTTTTGTGGTTGGGATCTTTGGGTGTGCGGTAAAGTCATAGGAAATATACAGGATGGAAATATCACTACCTCTGCTGAAGAGGTTCTGTTTTTGCTTTGATTTTCGACATTTATTTCAACTATAGCACAGATTGTCACAAGTGGATATTCCCCTACACCTGTAATGACTTTTCCTGTACTTTTTTTTGTTTTGTTTTGTAGAGAAGTTCAGTAGTTTATTTCCTGGACTAGGACTAGCACTTGTTTACTGACCTAGTCAACTGTTAAATTCTTTCAATTGATGTTTGATCCTCTATGACCAAGCCTGAAAACTGTTCAGGAAGTTATAAAGTTCAGGTGATAGAAATGTGACCTGAGTGTCTCTGGACTGATTGGTGGTTTATTTACTTTTGTCCAGGAAGAACCGTCATCTGTTTGAGCTCTCCTCCCTTCACCTCCAGATACAAGAGCTGCATCACAGATCCAGTCCTGCAGACACCTTCCTCTGCCTCAACCTCAGATCCATCCTCTACAATCTTAAATGACACACACACACATACACACACACGTTCCTCTGCCTCGTGGTGGATTCAAGGTCTTTCTAAATGTTCAGATTCTATTTCATCACTTTAACACTTTGCTTTCAATGTGCACACAAACATATGTGAATGCAGCAGCTCCATCAAGCTCTACCTCAAATAATCAGACATATTCTTCATTATTAATACAGTGATGTGTTGTTTTTTTGCTTTGTCTGTCAGATGTAATTTTTTAAGGCTGTTGCATTTCTTTATGTTCTATAATGTTAATCTGATGTCTTTTTCTGTGATTTAAAAAAACAACAACAACTTTTTAACCCTGTCAGGCCTTAGCCATGAAACTGGACTGTTTATTGAAGCTTCTGTCAATAACAAAAAATAAGAAGAATTTGTAGTTTTGAGTTTGAGTTTTAATTTGTTTCGCTTTGGCTACATCTAGCATTTTTTACTTTATCTAGCAAACATCATTGCTGGTGGATTACCCATGTAGTGCATGTGTCAGATTGAATTCATCAGGTTTTCAGGAAAGAAAATATCACACGGATGATGTAGAAGTTTCAAAATCCCATGTATCAAATATGATACATTTGGTGTTAAAGGGTTAGAGTTTCACGTTTTCCAGGAGGGGTTACGACTGTGAAACCTTTAATGGCAATAAACAAAAAGAGCTGCACTACTCTAAGTTTGAATGGCCAATGAAATGCTGAAATCCATGTGCTTTGTAGAAACATTTATTTATTCCAGAGCGTGTGTGGGTTGATGGGAGGAATGCTCACAGTAAAGAACTCACTGATTTCTTGAAGGAGATTAGATGGACTGGAACAATTACAGCTGATATTTACGACGTACTTTTTGAAAACCACTGGGATCGTGCTCGGCTGGTCTGAGTTTCTAAGGGCTGCAGGTTTTTAAGGCCTCCACAGCATCAGGAATCCTGCATTAGCTACATGTTGGTTAATCTGTGTGCTTATACATTAGTTTTCCCTTAAAGTTTAGTCTGCATATAATTTAATTCACAGATAAACAGGATGAGACTGTGGAGATATGTCATTTTCTGATAGAAGAAAATTTGAGCTTTTTTCAGGGTCATACTGTGAAGTTCTCACATTTTTCCTTTCTAGCATCCACTAGATACATCATGTTGTGACAGGGCTCCCTTCTTTACCACAGACATACCTTGTCTTTGATCCTCACTGTCTGCTCGAGTTAATTAGAGCCAATTTAAATGAACTATAAAAGCTTCATCTTTAATATGATAGATAAGATAGTTTGCACCCAGGGGAGGAAATGTACTCAGGTGATATAATGTGTGTAATGTTAGGATATAATCACTTGGATGTTACCGTGTTACCAGAAAGATCTGTAGCCATCTTTGATATCGTTGCCTATTTCTCCCTAAGCTCTGTAATAAGTGACTTTTGTTGACCTTCAAGTCTGATCTCATACCTTTATTCCCACATGCTGCTGAGGAACAGAGAAATTCACTTTTTTATCCACCAATTTCAAATAAGATATGAGCCTTTAAACAGGTGTTGTTGAACTAAAAGGAAAAGATTTCTCTGATTTTACGTTAAATAAGCTTATTAAGGTGTTTCATTAGTAGGTTTGAGTTTGAAGCAACAGTTTTATTTTTTTTTAGATATTGATGAAAATAATTGTAATATTTTTAATGGACTCAACAAAATATATACTGCTGCACATTTCAAGGAAAATGTCAGTGCTTGACTTTACTCTGCATCCATAAAATTCACAAACACTACAGTATACTCACTAGGTTTAGTTTTAAGTGTTCGGTACGATTTTGTCCTTTGATCATAAAACCTGCGAGGTTCAGGATTGAGTTGTAGCTTAGATTTTAGCCCAGTTGAGTTGGATTTGCTATTATCTCAAAACACTTATTCACTTGTTATCTCACCAACTGTAAAGAACCATGAGCAGAGGTGATTACATTAGAGATGAAGGTGGGTTTTGCCATCAGAGCAGAATATTTACGTTTCTTTTACAGCTGCATCTGGATTATATCAAATTGGCTGTATAAACAACACTGTTCAGGGTTAACACTCACCCTGTTACCGAGCGGTGTCCTGGACCTGAACCTATGGTGGGTCATCATTTAAGAAGTTTTCACTACTCCAAAGACACTGATAATACCACAAACAGTCAACAGTGGCAGTCTAAAATGTTGAAGTGTTATTTTTCATTAATGTAGTGTGTCACTTTAAAGCAGATGTTCTGTGGTTAATAAAATCCTTCTGTCAGGACTATCATGTTATCATCAACTGTTTCTTCATCATCTGTCTCTTCTGCCTCGGGGCCTGTTAACTGTGGATGGAGCCCAAAAGGAGCTGAAGCTCAGTATGAAGCCACTCATCACCCTCTGTGTCCTTTAACTCATCTGTGGCTTTGGCAAAGAAATGGTAACACGTGCAGCCTGTGAGATTTTCACCAGTTGCAGGTTAGGATTCAAACCTCCCTGTAGTGATCACTTGAGTTCAGTCCATACAACAGGTATGTGTTCACACCCTGCACTGCAGTAAATGAACTTGCACATTACTTTTGATCCTTGTGTAACCTTCACCACCAGTGTTTCTTCACCCTAACATACCATTACCACACTGATAATTATAATCCTGATCTTTTGTGCAGCCTTGATTTCACTGTAGTTGTTATGCACAAAGGAAAGAAATGAAGAGGTCTGTAAAACCATAATAATAACACTTCTTATCTGCCTGACTATGAGTTTAAACAGCACAAATAACTATTTCAAAATTCCTCAAACAGAAACATTTTAAGCTTTGTAAATGTTAATGGGAGAGCTTATACTGGATTGTATATGTGTTCCTAATAAGTGACCTCTGAGTACATATATACAACAAACTTGATAATATAAACCTTCTGTCTGAGCTTGAAGGATTCAGGAGAGCAGAACCAGGACACAGAAACAGTCTATTTTGACAACACTAAGACTGCAGCAGTACGGAGTAAGGCAGTGCTGCTAGAGGTCACAGTTTCTCTTGATTTCTTTCAACTTTTTTAGCAGAGGAATTTATTGTAGCTGACATGAATTCAAGGTGAAGGAGCCTACAAACTTTTTACAGCTGTCTTTTTAGGCTAAAAGAGATGAACGTTCAACTGCAAAATATATTCTGGGTGGAGTGTCACTTTAATGAGGCCTCACTGCCTGTGTCTGCTCCAGGAACAGCTGATTTATTTACTTTCATGACTTCAGTTACATCTGGTCCGCTCTGCAGTCAGCACAGCGATGTCTGGTCCGTGTTTCCTAACAGGCTTAACCCTGCCAATCTACCCCTGGACAGCATCACCCACACAGCTTTATGCACTGATTTTGATTTATGTTTGGGTTCTTTCAGTGAACCAAAAATTCAGAAAATTACCCCAAAGAGTGGCGCTGCTCTGGTTTGGCTGGTAAAGCTTATTAAAATGTTATTTGGTTGGTGGGAGGAGGCTGCAAAGGGGGAAACATCAGCGTTTCCAGTTCAGTAAAACCAGTCAATCAGCAATTTGATGTGGCAGACCACCAAATGTATATCATTTCCACCGGCCGCAATATGCATAAATATGCTGTTTAAGTAATGCAATGAGTGGATTGAGGTTGCGGTAATATACCTGACTGTAAATGAGCAATTGTGTGATTGAGTTGAGTGGAACCAGCTGTCGGGGGAAATTAATGGTGGACAGACCAGGACTGCACCAGTCTCCAATGATTGTTTTTACTTCTTTTTTGTTCATCTTTTTTGGTTTACATCTGGTAAAGTGTAAATCCTGAGTAAAACCAGGGGGTTTAAGATGTGGAAGTGTTTCTGCATTTCACTTTTTAATTCTATTTCATAACATAATTGCCAAATAATAATTGCCCATGATTTTAGTCAAATCAGTAGCCGTATTTGAACATTGTTTAATGTTGCAAATTTACCATTGTCCCACATTTGTTTGTATACGTGTATTTACCTTGACATTTTTGTTGTGAAAAAGAAGAAAGTAGTTACAACTTTATTTGAAAAGCTGTTGTTTAAAACCTGTTTTTCTTTTCAGTATTCACACTTGTTGTTATGGTTGAGTCATGGTTCAGGTGAGTTTCTTGAAAATCTGTGTAAATCAGTGTAATGTCCTCTGAATGTGATGTGGTAGGATCACCCGCAGTGATCAAAGACGTGTTTTGCCACAAAAACACGATTTCAATGTCCTTTATTTAACCAGGTAAAAACTCATTGAGATTTCAAACCTCTTTTCCAAGAGTGACCTGAAAATTCATCTCACGCTTCAATTGCAGATGAACAGATCAGCACGAGCAAACTTTTGACCAAAAGAAAGACAAAGAGTGAGAATCTCATGATGTTTCAAGACAACTAATGTAATAACTACATTTGTATGTGTAGAGAGATTGGCTCTGAAGAACATCAGTGATGGAAACTACAGCATGTAGATTTATGTAAGTACTTACAAACAGTTTTGACAAATATATTTAATCTTTAACATTTATTTACATTTTCTGTGCTGCTACAATGAAGTTGTGACCCACACACTGTCACAACCAACCCTGATCATGTGACTCTGTTTCCTCTTTTCTCACCTCTTCATCTATTTAATTTATTTCTTGAATAAATTCAGTCAGATTCAGTCATTAATTAAATGTGCTTTTTATCTGATCCATGGCAAACAAATACCTTGAGCAGTGAATGTTTTTCAATGAGATCCATATTTGAATAAATATGTCAAAATGTTCAAAAAGTGTTTTTTTGTTTTTTACTTTTCACTTCCACCCTTTATACAAATTAAGAGTTTATATAATTGTAAAGTTTAGATGTTTTTCTCCCCAAAAAACTAAAAAGAAAATTAGACAATCCAAATATACATGTAGCAGGCCACACACACTGAGCTTTCAATGAGCAATACAAATTGTTTTGAATGAACAGAAATAATAATGGGCAGGAGATGGTGTTTTCTGTAGATTTTAAAAATGTGGTGAAGCTAAAGATAAAGCTAAAGGTGGACGGATGGTAAGACTGTGGAGTGTATTCACCATTAACAGTATAGTAAGCTCTACATCTACAAGAACATAAACTATAATTCCTCTGAGATTAAATTATAGCTCAATCAGATCAA
The DNA here is from genome assembly GCA_900323345.1 of Pseudochromis fuscus. Taxonomy (NCBI): domain Eukaryota; kingdom Metazoa; phylum Chordata; class Actinopteri; family Pseudochromidae; genus Pseudochromis; species Pseudochromis fuscus. Next base: position 10,383 of record OOFC01025664.1, on the reverse strand, counting down.
TCTGAGCTGTCAGAAAAAATGCAATGATGCAAAACCACTATGACAAAACAACAGGTTAATATTTAACCAAATTCAAATACATAAATATCACTTCAGCTATGATATGGTACTGCCACTGCTTTGAAGCTCCTCCAAAAATTCCTAAAGTTCATAGAAATCTCTCCAGTATCCACAGATATTGTTTTTATTGGATTTGTAAAATTATTTATTTATTTAAAACAATTTTGCAAATCCAGTAAAAACAATATAACGGCAATATAACAATAGAAATCTAACATTGCATTGTACAGGGATTGATATTGTTTTGATAGCTGTTGGATATTGTTGTTTGGATAACAACTCTGAAAATACTGATATTGATATTCTTCAGAATATTATTATTTATCTCAATTATATCTGTCATTTATGCATGATGATCTAGCTTTTACTATAACTATACATTCTAGGTAAGTGTGGGACCACAATACCAAATGTGCTGTGTGGTAATAACAGAGGAAGAAGAGGAAATATACTGACACTATACTTCGATCACTTCAACTTTTTGTGATTTGCATTTCATGATTTTCTGGGGGGACAAAAACATTAATAACTAGAAAAGCACTCGGAGAGCGCAGACCTCCACCAAGCACAACATTTCCTTCCATATTGTGACTTCCACCAAAGATATTACTAGTATTAGTCTTGCATTTATCTCATCTCATCTCATCTTTTATACCTGCTTCTCCACACTTGAGTTGCAGGGGTCTGCTGGAGCCTATCTCAGCTGTCATCGGGCAGGAGGCGGGGTACACCCTGGACAGGTTGCCAGCCTATATGCTGGATCATATTATCAGAAATTATTCCTTTATCCGGATCAATCTTTGATACATTGTAGACCATGTTAGAAACTTGTCCTGTATTTTTTTTCAAAGTGTCTTGACCATTTTTGGTGGAGTCATATGCATAAATGTCGCATATCTCCCAATGTTAAAGAATCCTTCAAAAAATTCCTGGATCCAGACGGTGATCCGGATCACTTCCAAAATCTAATCAATTGTTCCTTATCCCCATCTGGACAATCCCTGAAAATTTCATCAAAATCCGTCTGTAACTTTTAGAGTTATTTTGAAAACCAACAGATAAACAGACAAACCCCGGCAAAAACATAACCTCCTTGGTGGAGGTAATAACACCACTGGAAATTTTAGATAGAAAACAATAACCATTATTTCAGTTTAGTCATGTAGTGCTTGGGTGCTTTGTAATCACAGAGCAGTAATGGGAGTAGAGAGAGTTACAGTTAAAGTAAGATTAAATACATCATGAGAGTAAAGTTAAAGCTAAGTGTGTAAAACCCAATAACAACAGAGCTTCACAGAGAAAAACAGGATACAAACATAGTGGTGTGTAATTTTTAAACACACCATAATTTTATGTCATGTCCTATTTTGAAGAGGAGGTTGAGCAATAACAAAATTATCGCTCCTCGAAGACAGAGGAATTTAAGTATTTATAAAGTAAATGGTCACATGGTATTTTGAGGGAAATTCAAACATTTTTAACCTTGGTGATGATGATGTACACTTGATTGATTTTTTTGTCTAATCAGCCAGTCATAAACTAAAGCAAACTAAACTGTGACATTGTTCTTACACATACTGTAACTGCCTAAAACTTGTTTTTGCATCATTTTGTGTGTCAATCAGATACATTTACAGACAAAACTGCACTGAAATACACTGAACACAGACAGACACAGCACTAATTAGACCATCGTTTATCCATATCTGCGGTTATCAGTTTCTGATCTACATCTCTGCTGACGAAGGGGGCGGCGTGGGGGCAGACTGCTCGGCTGAAAGCGGGGCAAGGTTGGGGAAGCCAGTAGGTAACACAAGCCAGGGGATACACAATGAAACTGTGACCCCTGCGGGTCAGGAGCCGCGAGTGGTAAACAGGAAGGAAACGTGAGCCAACAGGTCGGCACTGACTGCTGGATGTGCTGGTGTGGGACAGCAGCACAAGATAATGTGACAAGCAGATTACCTGGACTCAAGGGCAGCGGGAGGAAAAGAGAAAGAAAGCAGCCATAGCTCCGTTTCACTTAAAAAGAGAGGGAGCGCAGAAAAATGACAAACTGCAGCAGTGTTTGAACTGCAAGGTGAACACAAAGGAGGTCCTCAGATTATTTTACAGTACTCAGCCTAAAAGCTTCTCTATCATCTGTCAAGAGCTATTTAGGTGTAACATATAATTTTCATCTGAGTTCCTTTGTATTGTTTTATTTATGAATGAAAAACTGAAAAAAGTAATTTTTCTAAAGTGATTTTATATCACAAGGTAAATTCTAAAAACATTGTAAATCATGTACTTTCAAAATATAAATTCTAAGATGATAAAACAACCTTTAAAGCTATTTTATCCAGTTATGTATTAAAAAAGGTCTGAATTAATTAAGAATTAAGTGTTAAAAATAAAAAGAGATTAAAGTGAAACCATGAACTGGTGTGAATAACCATAAAATTTCTATTTTTAAAAAGAATATTTAATTTTTGTTCACATAAAAAACTGTTTAAATTTACAAATGTATCATTATTTTTAAGATAAAACTCTTAAATTAAAGCTTAAATAATAAATAAAGATCTAAAATGAAATGATACCAACTCAAATGAAGCATTGATTCTGTAATGGTGCATAGATTTATTTGTTAATTGATGAATGAACAAATGGGTTTTTATCAGCTTTATTGTTTTTCCATGTGTAAATATTCTCCAAAAATTGGATCATCTGCAAAGTTAAAAACACAAACCGACGATAAACAGAGCAAACCAAAATGGATCTATCCATGTAAACTTTTTGTGTGACTGCCAACACTGCACGATGTGAGCTGTCAGGATTAGCCCTTTGGGATGGACACATAGGCCTCGCCTGCTTGTTTGCATGGCACCTCAATAATTGATGCCCTCGCTTCATTGTCACCAAAAACTCATATCAAGAAAGGAGTGTCAGGCTCACCTTACTGATTAAGTCTGTGTGAAACTTTAATGTGCACCCCATCTTCAGCTGATAACAAACCGATGTGCTCGGGGGAAACCAGGGACGCTAAACCACACGGACGTCCACCGTGCGCCCGGGCCTGTGCTGGGGTCAAACACTGATCATATTTTGACTCATTCCCAGCCTTTTGGAGCCTGGAGGTATCAGGGATGTTGCTACCTGATAGTCCGAACAGGGAGGAACGTCGTAAAAGATTTAACTGCCGTGTTAGGATGACTGAATGGGCTTTGTGAGCTCTGTGCAGGAACTCTATCCATAATGCAGGGGATGACAGCACTGCCTCTGTTCCCCAACAAGCATTAGTCCTGAGCCTCTACTTATGATGTCTGTGTGCAGCTTCCCTTCATTAATGAATGATAGGCCACGCACATACTGTATCAATGGCCATTTCTGACACACAAAGGGTGTACGTGGAAGGCGATTTCTTCAAATCTATTTCCACCCTGGCTTAAGCCTATTGTTTACATCCCTGCTAATTGATAGGTTTTTCAATATAATTTAAGCGGTGTCTATTAACAGCTCTAATGCAAGTTTGCAATTTCGACTTCAAGCCACACCCAGCGAAAAAACCCATGAGCAGCTGTTACATGTGCTGACGCACCCTCAGACCGAGTAATGGCAGTCATGAAGAGGTAGACGGGTACTTTGCAGACTTTTCCAAATGAGAAGGCACAATCAGATAAGATGGTGAGTGTCATCCAGGACAAACTTACTTTGAGTAGCTGAATAATGGAGGCAAGACGTCTGGCCGGACCGGCGAGCTAAAGATTGTTTTGTCTGGTCCGAGGTTTGCTCAGTAAACACCTTACAAGTCAAATAAAAATACAGCTACATACACCTGGATTACACTGGTGGTACTATCAGACAACATTTAACAGTCTGTGTCTGAAAAGGTAGTTTATGGTGCAACATAGTTAGATAGATAGATAGATAGATAGATAGATAGATAGATAGATAGATAGATAGATAGATAGATAGATAGATGGATGAACACACAGAAACTCTTCCCTCCCCTGTTTCTAACTTTGCAGATGACAAATTAGTTAATTAATTATGCAAAACACAACA